>WNWK01022673.1:0-32150 GCA_009830355.1 Cherax destructor
CTTAACTGATCTATATATATATATATATATATATATATATATATATATATTTATTTATGGATACTTAAAAACCATCGTAATGCTGTGATGACACATCATGACCACGTAGTTAATTAACAAATGAAACATCACATTCGAACAGAATTTATAAAATATAAATATTTTTAACATCGAAAGCGTTAAGCCCGCAGGAGCCATTCAGCGACTATGGAATGGGAGATTCTCATATTCCATCAGAAGAAAGGAGGGTATCTCCAGTTCCTTGAATCGAGAGCCCTTCACCAGTATCAAGGCTCATGATAGAAATCCATCGTTTTCGTCTTTCAAAATTCTTGGGAACCTGTAGGATGTTATATATATATATATATATATATATATATATATATATATATATATATATATATATATATATATATACCTGGAGAAGAGAGGAGTGTAGAGGAGAGAGAGAGTTTTGGGAGATGTTAAGCGAATGTATAGGAACTTTTGAACCAAATGAGAGAGTAATTGTGGTAGGGGACCTAAATGCTAAAGTGGGAGAAACATGCAGAGAGGGTGTAGTAGGTAAGTTTGGGGTGCCAGGTGTAAATGATAATGGGAGCCCTTTGATTGAACTTTGTATAGAAAGGGGTTTAGTTATAGGTAATACATATTTTAAGAAAAAGAGGATAAATAAGTATACAAGATATGATGTAGGGCGAAATGACAGTAGTTTGTTGGACTATGTATTGGTAGATAAAAGACTGTTGAGTAGACTTCAGGATGTGCATGTTTATAGAGGGCTACAGATATATCAGATCACTTTTTAGTTATAGCTACAGTGGGAGTAAAAGGTAGATGGGATACAAGGAAAATAGAATCAGTAAGTAAAAGAGAGGTGAAGGTTTATAAACTAAAAGAGGAGGCAGTTAGGGTAAGATATAAACAACTATTGGAGGATAGATGGGCTAGTGAGAGTGTAGGCAATGGGGTCGAAAATGTATGGGGTAGATTTAAAAATGTAGTGTTAGAGTGTTCAGCAGAAGTTTGTGGTTACAGGCGAGTGGGTGCAGGAGGGAAGAGGAGCGATTGGTGGAATGATGATGTAAAGAGAGTAGTAAGGGAGAAAAGTTAGCATATGAGAGGTTTTTACAAAGTAGAAGTGATGCAAGGAGGGAAGAGTATATGGAGAGAAAAGAGAGGTTAAAAGAGTGGTGAAGCAATGTAAAAGAGAGCAGATGAGAGAGTGGGTGAGATGTTATCAGCAAATTTTGTTGAAAATAAGAAAAAGTTTTGGAATGAGATTAATAAGTTGAGGAAGCCTAGAGAACAAATGGATTTGACAGTTAAAAATAGGAGAGGAGAGTTATTAAATGGAGAGTTAGAGGTATCGGGAAGATGGAGAGAATATTTTGAGGATTTGTTAAATGTTGATGAAGACAGGAAGCTGTGATTTCGTGTGTAGGGCAAGGAGGAATAACATCTTGTAGGAGTGTGGAAGAGCCAGTTGTGGGTGTAGGGAAAGTTCGTGAGGCAGTGGGTAGAATGAAAGGGGTAAGGCAGCTGGGATTGATGGGATAAAGATAGAAATGTTAAAAGCAGGTGGGGATATAATTTTGGAGTGGTTGGTGCTATTATTTAATAAATGTATGGAAGAGGGTAAGGTACCTAGGGATTGGCAGAGAGCGTGTATTGTTCCTTTGTATAAAGGCAAAGGGACAAAAGAGAGTGCAAAAATTATAGGGGAATAAGTCTGTTGAGTGTACCTGGTAAAGTGTATGGTAGAGTTATTATTGAAAGAATTAAGAGTAAAACAGAAAGCAGGATAGCAGATGAACAAGGGGCTTTAGGAAAGGTAGGGGGTGTGTAGACCAAGTGTTTACAGTGAAACATATAGGTGAACAGTATTTGGATAAGGGTAAAGATGTTTTTGTGGCATTTATGGATTTGGAAAAGGCGTATGATAGGGTAGATAGGGGGCAATGTGGCAGATGTTGCAGGTGTATGGAATAGGAGGAAGGTTACTGAAAGCAGTGAAGAGTTTTTATGAGGATAGTGAGGCTCAGGTTAGAGTGTGTAGGAGGGAAGGGGACTATTTCCCAGTAAAAATGGGCCTTAGACAAGGATGTGTGATGTCACCGTGGTTGTTCAATATATTTATAGATGGGGTTGTAAGAGAAGTGAATGCGAGGGTCTTGGCAAGAGGTGTTGGGCTAAAAGATAAAAGCAAATACAAAGTGGGAGTTGTCACAGTTGCTTTTTTCTGATGACACTGTGCTTGGGAGATTCTGAAGAGAAGCTGCAGAGGTTGGTGGATGAATTTGGTAGGGTGTGTAAAAGAAGAAAATTGAAAGTGAATATAGGAAAGAGTAAGGTGATGAGGATAACAAAAAGAATAGGTGACGAAAGATTGGATATCAGATTGGAGGGAGAGAGTATGGAGGAGGTGAATGTATTCAGATATTTGGGAGTGGACATGTCGGCGGATGGGTCTATGAAGGATGAGGTGAATCATAGAATTGATGAGGGAAAAGGGTGAGTGGAGCACTTCGGAGTCTGTGGAGACAAAGAACCTTGTCTATGGAAGTAAGAGGGAATGTATGAGAGTATAGTTATACCAACGCTCTTATATGGGTGTGAAGCATGGGTGATGAATGTTGCAACGAGGAGAAGGCTGGAGGCAGTGGAGATGTCATGTCTGAGGTCAATGTGTGGTGTGAATATAATGCAGAGAATTCGGAGTTTGGAAATTAGGAGGAGGTGCGGGATTACCAAACGATTGTCCAGAGAGCTGAGGAGGGGTTGTTGAGGTGGTTTGGACATGTAGAGAGAATGGAACGAGACAGAGTGACTTCGAGAGTGTATAAATCTGTAGTGGAGGGAAGGCGGGGTAGGGGTCGGCCTAGGAAAGGTTGGAGGGAGGGGTAAAGGAAGTTTTGTGTGCGAGGGCTTGGACTTCCAGCAAGCATGTGTGAGCGTATTTGATAGGAGTGAATGGAGGCATATGGTTTTAATACTTGACGTGCTGTTGGAGTGTGAGCAAAGTAACATTTATGAAGGGATTCAGGGAAACCGGCAGGCCGGACTTGAGTTCTGGAGATGGGAAGTACAGTGCCGGCACTCTGAAGGAGGGGTGTTAATGTTGCAGTTTTATAACTGTAGTGTAAAGCACCCTTCTGGCAAGACAGTGATGGAGTGAATGATGATGAAAGTTTTTCTTTTTCGGGCCACCCTGCCTTGGTGGGAATCGGCCGATGTGTTAATAAAATAAAATAAAATATATATATATATATATATATATATATATATATATAAACACTGATCTCTAGCCGACGGAGACTCGAACCTACGAACCTCATGACAAGGTACGCAGTGCTTTGCCGACCGTACCACACTGGTCCAATACCTTGGCATCCTGCTCACGCTGGATCATGACAGAAATGTTAAAAGCAGGGGGAGATATTGTGTTGGAGTGGTTGGTAAATGTATGAAAGAGGGGAAGGTACCTAAGGATTCTCAGAGAGCTTGTATAGTTCATTTATATAAAGGGAAGGGTGACAAAAGAGATTGTAAAAATTATAGGGGAATAAGTTTACTGAGTATACCAGGTAAAGTGTACGGTAGGGTTATTATTGAAAGAATTAGAGGTAAGACAGAGGGTAGGATCGCAGATGAGCAAGGAGGTTTTAGAGTGGGTAGGGGATGTGTAGATCAAGTGTTTATATTGAAGCATATATGTGAACAGTAGTATTTAGATAAAGGTAGGGAAGTTTTCATTGCATTTATGGATTTAGAAAAAGCATATGATAGAGTGGATAGGGGAGCAATGTGGCAGATGTTGCAAGTGTATGGAATAGGTAGTAAGTTACTGAAGGCTGTAAAGAGTTTTTATGAGGATAGTGAGGCTCAGGTTAGTGTGTGCAGGAGAGAGGGAGATTTTTTTCCCGTAAAAGTAGGTCTTAGACAGGGATGTATGATTTCACCATGGTTGTTTAATATATTTATAGATGGGGTTGTAAAAGAAGTAAATGCTAGGGTGTTGGGGAGAGGGGTGGGATTAAATTATGGGGAATCAAGTACAAAATGGGAGTTGACACAGTTACTTTTTGCTGATGATACTGTGCTTATGGGAGATTCTAAAGAAAAGTTGCAAAGGTTAGTGGACGAGTTTGGGAGGGTGTGTAAAGGTAGAAAGTTGAAAGTGAACAAAGGTAAGAGTAAGGTGATGAAGGTATCAAACGATTTAGATAAAGAAAAATTGGATATCACATTGGAGAGAGGGATTATGGAAGAAGTGAATGTTTTCAGATATTTGGGAGTTGACTTGTCAGCGGATGTGTTTATGAAGGATGAGGTTAACCATAGAATTGATGAAGGAAGAAAGGTGAGTGGTGCGTTGAGGCATCTGTGGAGACCAGAAACGTTATCTATGGAGGCAAAGAAGGGAATGTATGAAAGTATAGTGGTACCAACACTCTTATATAGGTGTGAAGCATGGGTTGTAAATGCTGCAGCTAGGAGGAGGCTGGAGGCAATGGAGATGTCGTGTCTAAGGACAATGTGTGGTGTAAATATTATGCAGAGAATTCGGAGTGTAGAAATTAGGAGGTGTGGAGTTACTAAAAGTATTAGTCAGAGGGCTGAAGAGAGGTTGCTGAGGTGGTTTGGTCATTTAGAGAGAATAGATCAAAGTAGAATGAATTGGAGAGCGTTTAAATCTGTAGGGGAAGGAAGGAGGGGTAGGGGTCGTCCTCGAAAAGGTTGGAGGGAGGGGGTAAAGGAGGTTTTGTGGGCGAGGGGCTTGGACTTCCAGCAAGCGTGTGTGAGCGTGTTAGATAGGAGTGAATGGAGACGAATGGTTTATGGGACCTGACGTGCTGTTGGAGTGTGAGCAGGGTAATATTTAGTGAAGTGATTTAGGGAAACTGGTTATTATAGATTTAGCCGAACTTGAGTCCTGGAAATGAGAAGTACAATGCCTGCACTTTAAAGGAGGGGTCTGGGATAGTGACAGTTTGGAGGGACTATTCTAAACTGTCGTATCTGAGTGCCTCTGCAAAGACTGATTATGTATGAGTGAGGTGAAAGTGTTGAATGATGATGAAAGTATTTTCTTTTTGGGGATTTTTCTTTCAGGCTTTTTTATGCATTTGAAAGTGAAAAAAAGAAGAAGTTATGTTTCACTTTACAGCTATTTTAACTCTACAGCAGTAGCCAGGAACCTAACCTGCTGTATAAGCGTGGCCCTCCTGTGTATCGTGTTTGACAATGTGACTTTACGTCTAATATGGCCGACATGATAAAAGAACAAGTGCCGTCACATACAGAACCTCACTATAACCTTCACCAGAAACGTGAATTTGTTTTCCCTCCTGTGAGGGGCAATGATCAACTTACCCATAGTGATACTTACTAATATGTTCTGAAATAAAAAATATAATTAGGAATTGCAGAATTAAGACTCATTTCGTCTCATTTCCTCGATGTATGAATCTTTTATAAAGACTTACAGTATGATCCATACGAACTTATCTTTTGTTTCTTAATTTAATAATAATAATAATAATAATAAAGTTACATAAGTAATTACAGGAGAAAGTGTTCTTTACATCACCTACAGGATGTGGTTACTTGCCCGCAAGGACACATATATCTATACACCAAGGCGTATTTCTCAATGTATACATATTGAGATTTGAGGTACAAATCTTTCGGTGCACATACGCTAAAAGGTACACCTCTCAGTGTACATATTATGGGAGATGCACACTTCTTTGTGTATATACAATAATAGCTGCAACTCCCAGGGTTTATACACACTGATAGATACACACCTCTGGGTGAATGAAAGAACTCAAGTGCATACATTTCTTAAGACAGCTTTACTGGATACATTTCGGTCCTGGGACTTTAGTCATTCCAAACGATGCAAGAGAATGAGAGAACACAGTATATATAGTGCAGCAGCCTGTGACTGTTGAAAATCAAGTGAAGGCGTCAGGTCATCTAATAGACGTATTATGTGGCAGCATGTAATCAATGTGGAGTAGGTTCTCATGCCCAAATGTTGAGATGATGTATTTGCCAGCTCTTTATTCTATGGTGTTGGAAGTATCAATTAAAGATTCTTCGCTACAGAGGCGCTTATCAACGCTGGATTATCCGTAGAACATTTCGACTTTGTTCCAGTGCATGAGATGGTCCTCTTTAAATCTTTACAAGATACAAGCATTGCTAGTGTCGTCCTAGTTACACGAATTTCTGTGTTCTAGAAACTGTGTGGACAGATTTTTGGTTAGTTGTCTTAACTAGTCTCTGTGAGGGACTTCCAGTATCTGATGTGATAAGACGGATATTAATCACAGATTTGAGTGCCTTTTTGAGTCCGAATACAGTACTATGAAGTATAAGGATGCGGCGTGTTTTCTGTAGGAATATCGTGGTGTATTTATGCAGGTGTCACTGTGATGGGTTGATAAGCGTGAGTATCGTTCAGAAGGTCGAGGATTTTGTTGTTGCAATCATTCACTGGTGTTAATGGTTACAACACCACCTCCTTTGTTTACTGATATGCATGCTGTCGCTAAGGGTCAACGTGTACACCTTTAGGTGTATATACACCTCTCGGTGTATATACACATCTTGGTCTATATACACCGGAAGATACCCATGTCACGGTGTATACGCACGGAGATAAGTACCTCTAGGTGTATACCTGGAATATACCTGGTGTGTATACAATGAGAGGTACACATCTTTCAGTTTATATACACTGAGATTTTAACTAATAATTACTGCTGGCAGTTAGTAATCAAGGATATATGCACCGAGACGTGTATATCATTTAATGTATATACGCTGATAGTTTGCTGTAATCGAAGTTTATGAAATAAAATATTCTTGACTAGTGATGAACTGGCTACTGCAGCCATATTGTGTGTGGTTGACGGCCTTTAAACGCAATTAACCCACCAATGGGTAGTTTACGGAACACCTGATGATAGTCACTGAGTGTGCAGGACCCGAAACAAATCTATTGCAGTGGCTTTATCAGACAACAGTGAATAGAGGCGAGATGACACCTCCAGTCTCAACTTTATGAATAAAGAGGTAACTAAATGCGTACTTAACTGATTACCTAGCTAACTAATACTCCAGACTCCAGGCTTCTCTGATTAGTTGGTTTTACATCTGTGCGAGTCTCTATACAAAAATTTATAATCTTATCACAGCCTCCGTTTAACTAAATATAAGCCTCAGTTTGGTTCACCACATAGTCAAAACCCGTCCTATAATTTAATGAAGCAAATCAATGATTTTCTGCATTTATTAAAGCTGCTTTAGAAAATTATCTAATTTAATTATGTGTAGGAATATGCTTAATTCTCACGAGTTAATTTCTGTCAAACTAGGCTATTAAATACAGTTGATTGAGTGCTTCCCGACTCATTCCTGATTACAAGACTTTGAGACAAGGATATGAACAACGTACACGTAAATACATATAATAATAATAATCTTTATTTACTACAAGTACATGTACAAGGTATACAGGCCTAGCTGACATCAATGACATACTACTATATAGAAAGCCCCTTGTTATGTAGAGCATTTCCCGCAAATTAGGTCAGTTTTGTCCCAGGATGCGACCCACACCAGTCAACTAACACCCAGGTACCTATTTTACTGACAAGTGAATAGGGACATCAGGTGTCTTAAAGAAACACGTCCTAATGTTTCCACCCATTCCGGGGATCGACCCCCGGACCTCCGTGTGTGAACTGAGTGCGCTAGCAATCGAGCTACGGATATACACAAACGTTTTGTCGTGTTTTAATCACACACACACACACACACACACACACACACACACACACACACACACACACACACACACACAGCACACACACACACACACACACACACACACACACACACACACACAACACACAACACAAATACGTACAAATAAAGTCTTCATGTCTCTTGTTTTAATATATACAAAACTACACATACACGATTGCGTACATAGCCAAGAAAAAGAACACAGAACACATAAATAGCAATTATCATCTCCACTTGATCATGGGGAACCTGACCTTCAGCGTAAACAAAAGGAAATCAATATCAACGAATCAGTTGACTTTTGTTTTCGTTTATTTTTCATCTAAGATGAAATGTTGCCTTGGTGCGTCACCCCCTTCCTCTTTTCCCTCTCCCTTCCATCCTTCTCTCCCTCTCTCTCTCTCTCTCTCTCTCTCTCTCTCTCTCTCTCTCTCTCTCTCTCTCTCTCTCTCTCTCTCTCCTCTCTTCTCCCCCTCTCTCTCTCCCTCGGCAGTGAGAGCCAAGGTTATATCAGCGTTAGGACTAATGTGTGTTTGTTTTAGTTTCCAGCTGTCAAAGGCACTCGTCGATAGATACGGCCTGTGTTTTTTTTGTGCGTGTGTTACAAGTATTTTTTTGCAGGGGTTGATCCGTAGCTGTTGGGCCCGCCCTACGGTTCCAGAGTTGCGCGCCGACTTTCGTTAAATTTTTATTGAGCGGTTTTTGAAGTGATAAGGAACAATCAAGTAACATTTACGATACCACCAAATTGCAAATAATTTTCAAGAAAAAATATTATTTTCACGGTAAGTTCATTTAAGTACAGTTACAAGTTAGTACAGTTACACTGGATTAGGTGATTACAATTATCATACATGATAACATGTATAAATTACCTAGGATAACCCCAAAAGAAAGTCAGTAATTTATTTCCATTGTGGTTCTTGTAATATCTTATTATTAGCAGCTTAGTTATTAGATACAGTAGAAATCAGTTATGATTATAACCATAAAAATTAAAACTAAAAGTAACTCAAATTCCTGAAAATCAGTTACACTATAAAGAGAAAGAAGAGTGATAAAGTCAACTGAGTACCTTTCATGAACATTAAATAAGGAAGCTTGCTTTAATGTAGCACGTCCACAAATGTTACCTGTACAAGAAATTACTTTTCTCCTTTTCTGTAACTTCATTCATTCATTAGAATTCTTGTAGTTCTTGCTGAGGTATTTCATGTTAAGACTGGCACTGACGTGTTCAGACTTTCCCTTCCACTGGATTATTTCTGTTTGATAAAAGGTGTTAGAAGCTTGTCCACTTACCGTAGTTACTACAGTATTGTGTTCACTTTCCCTACCACCATACTAGTTTTGGTTCCTAACCTTGACAAACTTCGCAGCAAGATATTCTTGATACTGTTTGTGAGCAATTTTCTAAAGGTGATTTAACTTCAGCTGTTTGGCTCTTTAACATTCAGCATATGTAGTTGTTGTAATTCATCCTGACCTACATGCTCTCTTGGACCAAGGTCCAGGATGAATCTCATCATTTTGTTCTGGGTGATTTGTAGTCTCTTTCATTATTTTTGGTTAGCACAGAGTACCATGAAGAACGAGAATGATCTACATGTCACTGTATAAGAGCTAGACATAGGGTGCTGTGAAACTCAGTAGGTAGACACTGTGACTATCTATAGTACAACGTTAACCTGACATTTACGTTTTTATACCGACATTGTTCACTACCAATTCTCCTGATATGTTTGGGTCAAAGGGAGTTCCCAGGTATTTCAATGAAGATGTTGAAGTGATGAGTTCTCCATTACACTAGACATAAAAAGTATTTACCCTTTTCAGTTTACTTTTCGTGCCAAAGAGTATTGCTTCTGTTTTCCCGAGGTGTAGCTATAGTTTGTTGTCTACTAACCATTTGCTGCAGGACTCTAGTTCCAGTGATAGTACATTAGTTATATCTTGCGGGTCTTTACCTGGGACTAGCAGAGCACTGTTGTCTGCATACAGCAGAAGCTTACACTTGACGCTGATGGGCATATAATTCACATAACAAAAATAGTCAAAATGCTACCATGCGGAACCCGACATGCTATCGTCAGGGGTTCTGATTCTGTATTATTGATTTTGACACTTTCTTGTTGATAAAATAAAGCTTAAACCAGTCTTCACAGGCTGTGCCGATTACTTGTAGTTTCTTACACAATACATTATGGTTAACTGTATCGAATGCCTTTTGCAGGTCTAGGGTCACCATACCTACGAGAGTCCCTAACACCATTAGAGTTCTCAGGTAGTCCATATTAATTAGGGAGGTATCAGTCGAGTAAGATTTGAAACCTGACTGGCAAGTATGGAGAATGTTTTGGTCATTAAGGTACTTAACTACTTGACAGTACGCTGATTTCTCTAGAGTCTTGAAGATAGTGGTAGCTCTGGCCTCCCTGAACCCCCACTGGAAAGGTATTGGTGGCAATTCGGAGGCACCATCTTTTAGGATCATGCCCTAAATCTTTTCAGAAACTAATCCCTGAATTTGATATTATCTAATATCTCAACAGTCACCCAGGGTTCGGTGCTTCATTTAACCCTAACTTCTTTATCTGGTGCACTATCAACAAGGCAATGAATATGGTTCTAAATTTTCCCCAGGCATCATTTACCTCTGTGCAACTTGTTATTGGAGTTCAATCACAACTGAGCCTCGGTGAAAGTTACTATGACCGTTAACGTAATTACCGCTGCCGCTGTTTTTTTTTATGTTACTTCTCTTGTTAATGTAATTTACACGGTCAGTGTCGAGGTTATCGAAAACGTGAATGTGGTGAAACGCTTATCTAAATTGAACTGAAATATTGTAAATATACCTATATACCGCATTTTTAGGAAATAAATTTAAGAGAGAGAGAGAGAGAGAGACACCAGAGAGAGAGAGCGAGAGACAGACAGACAGACAGAGAGAGCCTTTATAGCCTATATAAATATAGGCTATATAAATATTAGGTATATAAATATAGGCTGTATTAATATAGGCTATGGAGAATTTCAAATTAGCTGTATATCGTACATTTTAATATTAAAACCTAGACTGATTGCACGTAATTAAATTGGAGAGTGTCATCTCCCTGACAGATCAGCAAGTGTCAGCTTAGTGACAGGTTGGGGCGTGTCAAGGCACTGACAGATTAGCGGGTGTCACCTCCCTGATAAGCTAGTGAGACGCTAATCTCCAAATTCACTCGAGCACAATTTAATATAAGTTGCTAACAGTCTTAATAGTGATTAGATTGTGGTGAATTTACCTGTATACTGTATCAGACTTTCTAGAATTAACATTTTCATAAAGTCATACAGAGCACAAAAACGTTTTCTGGCTCTCATAATAAAAATAAAATAATAATAATAATAATAATAATAATAATAATAATAATAATAATAATAATAATAATTAGTGGTGATAGTAATAGCAGCAGTAGTAATAGTAGTAATATAAAAGTAGTAGTATTGCGCTATTGGTGATGAATGTAGATGTGAGATGGGAATGTAAAAAGGGGGGGAGGGAGGAGAAAAGGAAAAAGCTAGGGGAAAGAGATTTAGAGAAGTTGGGAAGGGAATAGTGAGGGAAGAGAGGGAAGAGGATTAGGCGAAACAGAGCAAGCTGCAAGAAGAGTAGGAGATGAAGAAGTAGACTGTCATATTAAAGGTTTCTCTAAGATCTAAGAGCTTTCTTGCCCCCACCTCCTCCGAGCCATCAACAATGGAAAGAGGGAGGTTGCCAAAGAATGCCTCTCCCACACAATGGCGGGTTTAGCAACGCAGGAGGAGAAGGAGAAAGGGGAGGAGGAAGAGCAGAATGAGGGAAGAGGGAGAGGAGGAGAGAACGAGGAGGAGGAAGAGGAGAAAGGGAAGATTTTTATGTGTCAGGGAAAGTGCCTCCTAACGCATGTCTTATATGACCCGCTCACTGGACATTCTATTTTTTTAATCAGTGGGATGCCCTAAACCTATAGGGAATATGCAGCACCATGGAAGGCAGTCAGATTCACTCCAGGGAAAGGGAGGACAGGTCCAGTTCCTTGTATCAAGAACCCCTTTCCAGCATCAAGGCACCTCACTTGATGGAGGTTTTCAGCCAGCTTGGCGGTCCACCAAGCACAAAATGAACCTCATCGCATCGTGTTTTTAATGCAGAGATTTTGCCACTGAAGTGGCTAGTTTATTGTGCACCCCTTATCCATCCTGTGGAGGGTAGCGCAACAGCATATGGATACACAAAAGGCCTAGGAACTAGGCCCCAAAAGGGTTAACAATTGTACATCTGGATTTATATCTACAGTTCACTTATCTGTTACAAGCAAATTTAGGAAATTTGCTTAGTATATCTGGTATCTTATTTTCATTAATAAGATATCTTGACATGTCACATAGGTTATTATACTGTCTATCTCTATATTCCTCAATAAGTGGACAATTAAGCACATAGTGTTCAAGACAGTGACCATATGCCTGATCACATAATTTGCATTTAGTTTGATCATGGAAAAATAAACACATAAGCAGTATAATGTGATCCTTTATTGACAACGTTTCGCCCACGCAGTGGGCTTTATCGAGTCACAGACAGATCTACCTGGAAAATGAGTAACATGAATATATTTAGGATATAGTCAGGTGGAGAAAGCTGCATGTGACAGTCTTAAAAGTAGTGTGAGAGTTAAAACCTTGTGTGACTTAAAGGACCTGCAGTGTTCCATTCTTGAGTTCTAGGTGGGATAGCGTTGAAGAAGTTTCTTGACAATAGGTTCAGCTATGTTGTAGAAACCGTTGCTCTGGTTGAAGTTGTTGGATATACAGATAAGTGATGATTCCAGGATTCTTCGGTATTGCGTGTTGTCTTCTCTGGCGATGAGTCTTGCGTTTCTGTAGTTGATTAAATGGTTGTGTAAATTTCGGTGTTGAACTCAGGCATTTCTTGAGTCGTCAGATCTGCCTGCGTACTGGTGTTCTGAAATGCGTGTTTGGAGGTCTCTGGATGTTTCGCCGACGTATAATTTGCTGCAGCCATTACAAGGGATTGTGTATACCCCTGCAGTGGATTGAAGCTTTTCCTGTCTGTTACTGGTAATGTCCTTGATGGTGGTGGATGTGGAGGTGGATACTCGGAATGAGGTCTTAGAAAAAATGTTGGAAACGTGTTTGGAAATGGAGTTGGTGGGAAGGACTATGTATCTCTTCTCAGCAGTGTCTTTTCTGGGTGTGTTGAAGATGTTTAATGCCCGTCGTCTGCAGTCTCTAATGAAGTGACGAGGATAGTGAAGTTTGGAAAAAAACTTGTTCAATGATGGAGCATTCTTCTTCAAGGAACTCACTGCTGCAGATTCTGAGTGCGCGCAGGAAAAAGCCTATAATTACACCACGTTTAGTTTTGGTGTCGTGGTGAGAGTAGAAGTGGAGAAGATCGTGTTGATTGGCAGGTTTTCGATAGACTTTAAAACGAAGTTCATGGTCAGCTTTGCAGAGAAGAACATCAAGGAAAGGAAGAGTGTTGTCGACTTCCTCTTCTAGTGTAAACTGGATTGATGGCTCGACCTCGACCTTGTTGAACTATGTGTGGGCTTTACATGTTTCTCTTTCGAAAACCAACTCTTTCAGCAAACTTTTGGACTACCCATGGGATCGCCACTTAGTGCCGTCCTTGCGAACCTATATATGGAACATTTGGAAGCCGAGCGATTTTCCACTATTATTCCCTCTTCTATCACCTGGCTTCGTTATGTTGACGACATTCTCATCATAACTCCCAGACGCTTCAACGTTCAAGCTCTCCAACACAAACTCAACCAAGTCGAGCCATCAATCCAGTTTACACTAGAAGAGGAAGTCGACAACACTCTTCCTTTCCTTGATGTTCTTCTCTGCAAAGCTGACCATGAACTTCGTTTTAAAGTCTATCGAAAACCTACCAATCAACACGATCTTCTCCACTTCTACTCCTAACATCCCTTTCTACTTCCTAACATCCCTTTGACTCATCTGAGTCTTCAACTTCCAATTGTGACTCCTTGTGTCTGTGTCCCATCTCTGGACCTTTCTTCGTAGGACATTCCCCTTAGTTCGGGAACTAGCCTTGTTGCAAAGCTTTGCACTTTCACGTGCTTGACCAGGTGTGGGTTCCAAACTGGTGCTGCATACTCCAGTATGGGCCTGACGTACACGGTGTACAGTGTCTTGAACGATTCCTTACTAAGGTATCGGAATGCTATTCTCAGGTTTGCCAGTCGCCCATATGCTGCAGCAGTTGTCTGGTTGATGTGTGCTTCCGGTGACGTGCTCGGTGTTATACTCACCCCAAGATCTTTCTCCTTGAGTGAAGTTTACAGTCTTTGGCCACCTAGCATATACTCAGTCTGCGGTCTTCTTTGCCCTTCCCCGATCTTCATGACTTTGCATTTGGCGGGGTTAAATTCGAGTATCCAGTTGCTGGACCACGTGTCCAGCCTGTCCAGGTCTCTTTGTAGCCCTGGCTGATCCTCACTGATTTGATTCTTCTCATTAACTTCACATCGTCTGCAAACAGGGACACTTCTGAGTCTATTTCTACCGTCATGTCATTCACATATACCAAGAACACCACTGACCCCTGTGGAACCCCGCTCGTCACAGGCGCCCATTGTGATACCTCATCTCGTACCATGACTCGTTGTTGCCTCCCTGTCATGTATTCTCTGATCCATTGCAGTACCCTTCCTGTTATACGTGCCTGATCCTCTAGCTTCTGCACTAATCTCCTGTGGGGAACTGTGTCGAAGGCCTTCTTGCAGTCCAAGAAAAGTAATCAACCCACCCCTCTCTCTTGTGTCTTACTTCTGTTACCTTGTCGTAAAATTCCAGGTTTGTGACACAGGATTTGCCTTCCCTGAATCCGTGCTGGATGTCGTTTATAATCTTGTTCCGTTCCAGGTGCACCACCACTCTCCTCCTGATAATCTTCTCCATGACTTTGCACACTATACACGTCAGTGACACTGGTCTATAATTTAGTGCCTCGTTTCTGTCTCCTTTCTTAAAAATGGGAACTACATTTGCCTTCTTCCATACCTCAGGTAGCTGCCCAGTTTCAAGGGATGTGTTGAATATTGTGGTTAGTGGCACACACAGCATCTCTGCTCCCTCTCTAAGGACCCACGCCGAGATGTTGTCCGGTCCCATCGCCTTTGAGGTATCAGGATGTGTGTGTGTGTGTGTGTAATGCTAAAAATTGGTAATTATAAATAGGTAATTACACCTCTGAGTGTATATACCCATGTATACCTAAAGACAGGACCTGGCTTTGGAATGAGCTGAGATGAATAAAACTTAGCTCGTAAAGTGAACGGGTGTACAAAAAAGTATGTAAGTAATTACTTCTATTGTTTCATTAAACTCAGTGATAGGGCGCAGAGGTTATTGGATTAAAGGATCATTGGATTCAGGGTTTAATGGGGGCGGGAACCCTCACTCGATACCATGGCAACTAATTTGTTTCTAATTTTCAATTTGGTGTAGCCTAAGATTAGTTTCTGGCTCGCAAATACTCTATTTACCTCTTTTATTAACAGTCACTTGTTTTAATTTGTTCCTGTTTTTTTTTTCCTTGCTTGTATCTTCGTGTATATCTTGAGACTGATCTCTGAAAAAACTCTTTCCTTTCTCTTTCTTATATAAAAAAAAATGTATTTAACCAGTTTTCATGAAAGATAATTTGTGTTGATGAGTTGCCTGGAGGCTGGTGTTCTTTGTTATTATTCTTGTTGTTGTTCTTGACGCTGCTGTTATTTTTACTGTTGCTGTTGTTTGTGGTGAGGTTTTTGTTATTATTACGGCTGTAGTTGTTTTGTTGCTATTGATGTTTTGATTCTTCTTCTTCTTCTTCTTCTTCTTCTTCTTCTTCTTCTTCTTCTTCTTCTCTAATTCCTTCTCGTCCACTTTCTACACTGTCATCTTCATTATAAATTTTTATACAAAGAGAATAACGTAGATCACATGCGACTCTCAGACAATAACATCGGCAGACCTGACAGCTGCAAGTGGTTGTTGTTGTGGTGGTGCTGGTGGTGGTTGTTGTTGTGGTGGTGCTGGTGGTGGTGGTTGTTGTTGTGGTGGTGCTGGTGGTGGTTGTTGTGGTGGTGCTGGTAGTGGTAATGATAGTGGTAGTGGTAATGGTGGTGTGGTGATGGTGGGTGTTGCTGTTGTGGTGGTGGTGTGGTAGTGGTGGTGGTGTGGTAGTGGTGGTGGTGTGGTAGTGGTGGTATGGTGGTGGTGGTGTGGTAGTGGTGGTGGTGTGGTAGTGGTGGTATGGTGGTGGTGTCGTAGTGGTGGTGTGGTAGTTGTGGTGGTGGTGTAGTGGTGGTGGTGTAGTAGTGGTGGTGGTGTAGTGGTGGTGGTGTAGTGGTGGTGGTGGTGGTGTAGTGGTGGTGGTGTGGTAGTGGTGGTGGTGGTGGTGTAGTAGTGGTGGTGGTGGTGCTGTAGTAGTGGTGGTGCTGTAGTAGTGGTGGTGGTGGTGTTGTAGTGGTGGTGGTGGTGTTGTTGTGGTGGTGGTGGTGTTGTAGTGATGGTGGTGGTGTAGTCGTGGTGGTGGTGTTGTTGTAGTGGTGGTGGTGGTGTAGTCGTGGTGGTGGTGGTGTAGTAGTGGTGGTGGTGGTGTTGTAGAGGTGGTGGTGGTGTAGTCGTGGTGGTGGTGGTGTAGTAGTGGTGGTGGTGGTGTTGTAGTGGTGGTGGTGGTGTTGTAGTGGTGGTGGTGGTGTTGTAGTCGTGGTGGTGGTGGGGGTGTGGGAGTCACACACAAACACACTCAAGTGAAATTTCTGTAAAACACCTCAGCAAACACACACACACACACACACACACACACACACACAGTCCTAGGACCAGTGTTATTCCTGGTATATGTAAATGACATGACGGACGGGATAGACTCAGAAGTGTCTCTATTCGTGGATGATGTGAAAATAATGAGGAGAATCACATCGGAAGAGGACCAGGCAGGGCTGCAAACAGACCTGGACAAGCTCGACATCTGGTCTAGCAGATGGCTTCTCGAATTCAATCCCTCCAAATGCAAAGTCATGAGGATCGGAGAAGGGCAAAGAAGACCGCTACAAACCTCGGCAAAGGAGAAAGACCTTGGAGTGAGTATAACGCCAAGCACGTCTCCGGAGGCACACATCAACCAGATAACTGCGGCAGCATATGGGCGTCTGGCAAACCTTAGATTAACGTTCCGTTACCTTAACAAGGAATCGTTCAAGACACTGTACACCGTGTACGTCAGGCCCATACTAGAATATGCAGCACCAGTCTGGAACCCACACCTGGTCAAGCACGTAAGGAAACTAGAGAAAGTGCAAAGGTTTGCGACAAGGTTAGTTCCACAACTCAGGGGTCTGTCTTATGAAGAAAGATTGAGGGAAATAGGACTAACAACACTGGAGGAAAGAAGGGTCAGAGGAGACATGATAACGACATACAAAATACTGCGGGGAATTGACAAGGTAGATAGTGACAGGTTGTTTCAGAGAGGGAACACAGAAACAAGGGGACACAACTGGAAGCTGAAGACTCAGATGAGTCAAAGGGATGTCAGGAAACATTTCTTCAGCCACAGAGTAGTCAGGAAGTGGAATGGACTAGAGAAAGATATAGTGGAGGCAGGAACCATACATAGTTTTAAGACAAGGTATGATAAAGCTCATGGAGCAGGGAGAGCAGAGACCCAGTAGCAGACAGCGAAGAGGCGGGGCCAGGAGCTGAGTCTCGACCCCTGCAACCACAATTAGGTGAGTACAATTAGGTGAGTACACACGCGCGCGTATATATTTGTACGTGTACCTATACACCTGCAGGCACGCATGTGAAATACATGTACGTGCTTGAATTGCGCGTATGTGCCTGCACCTGCATTCATGTACGAGCTTGTATGTACGTACACGGGCATGCATGCACATGACATGCATTATGTGCGAGTACGTACATGTATATGAGTAAAGTGCGCGTATATTTGTACGTGGACGTACGTGCGTGAAGGTCAAGAGCGTAGTAGAATGGAAAAAAGATAAGGTCAGGAAGCAGATGATGAGGCTGGTAAAAAAAACAAAAGAGGATCCGGTTACTGCCATTTATAAATAGCCTACTAAAAAAGCCCCAGTCACAAGATATACTACATACACCGAGAGTTGTATGTCTCTCAAGAAATATACACTGAGCTTTTACTTTAATCCCTGTTTACGGGATTAAAATATTCATGACTAGCGGTGAACAGGTAACATGCAACCTAATGACCCCCGTGTTTAGTCGATAGACTTTAAACCCTATTGAATACCCAACCTGACGCAGTAAGGATTGGTTGTCTGCCTATGTCATCATGTATATAAATTGCTTGTAATATACTGCTTTTGTTAATTTCATTTCAGCTGCTATTGTTGTTGATAGTGCTCTTGCCACTGTTGGTAGTATTGTTGTATTATTATTATTGTTTTTTGTTGTTGTTATTATTGTAACTGCAGTCTTAGGGCCATCTGTTATCCATACTTCACATGCGTTTTTCACCTAGCAGTAAATAGGTACCTGGTGGGTGTTACGCGACTGCTCTAGATAGCATCCTTGGAAAGAGGTTAATTAAAGGACTAAATGGAAATGAGCCACACTAACTGGTCTTCTTGGGTTTACCACTCCCAGCAAATTATCTCTTAGAGTCGGCTGGTAAGAAGACCTTTCTTGACGTTTCGCGCACGCGGTTTGTGATCTGATAGATCCCATAGCATGGGCGAAACGTCGTCAGTGAAGCTTTCATATAATTATAGTATATTTTACTGACGAATAAACTAACACCTTCAATGATGACTGATTCACTTGCATCATTTTGCAATTAGCTATGTGATCAGTGCACAAGCTTTGAGAGGAAGGTCACCAACCTCTCCATAGAGTCAGAATTATATATAGCCTCTATTTCCCAGTCGCTTGGTTTCAAGGACTGAAATACTGAGCATCACCACCTGCTTTTCTCTGATACATCGACAACACCTACACCACCTTCGTATTGAGGAAGTCTTCCTTTGATATTCCAACTGTGATATTGAGTGAACGTCCCAGAATGGATTGCTTGGATGGCTTCTCTGGATGAAAGGCATATTATGCTATATTTGTTAATGGTCTATTGGATCATCGCCCCCACGGCCCAGTCTCGGACCAGGCCTCCTCAGTTTGAAAGAAAATGTTGAAGAATTAAGAACAATTAAGAAACAGACAGGAAAGTAAATGTAAGTGTATACCGAATGCAGTCACAAGGAGGTAACCTGAGCCCCCTTTATTTAATATTATAATAAATTCTTTAGTAAATTATATGTCAGTACAACGCAAGCAGTATACGATTAGTTGATATCATGGTATGCACCCAACACGATGGGTGACAAGGGGTTCATGTGACCGTGAGGCAGTGCTGGAGGTGACCAACCACGCTATTGTTGTCTCTCCACCACTCACTTCCCCACCACCGTATTCCATCTCCCCAACCACTCGTACTCCCAACATCATCCCTGCTACCTTCCCTATTCTCTCGAACACCATTCCTGCTAGCTCCACTCCACCTTTACTTCCTACTCCACCTCTACCCTCTCCACAACAGAACTGGGGTTAAGGAAATCTCTACCACCTGCCCTCTCAACCTGGGAGCTTGTTGCTAAGGTGCAGTTCTTTACACAGGTCAACCTCCTAAACGGATTTCTGCTGATGTACCAAACCCAGAAGCCCATGACCGTTTTTAATGGCAGGAGACATGAAAGACATCATCAAGACCCCGATGACATACATGTAAATATAAATAACTCATTTTACCTTATTCCCAGCATATCTCCATTATAGTATAATAATAAGGTATTAAAAGGACCCCAATGGAAATAAATCACTTTGGGTTATCCTAGGTTCTCCACACATATGCTGCTATGTATGATAATCTATGTAACTGAATTTGTGTATAGTACCTGAATAAACTAACTTACAAAAAGATCTTGGATGAAGCAAACAACAGTACAGTGAAGCTAGTCAATGTAAACAGTGGTGACAACAAAGAAAACTGGCCAAATGCAAAATCCTTTGATTTTGGTTTTGCTGTAAAAGCCAATGCTGAATAATTGTAAAAAAAAAAAGAAGGTATTCCTGTTACAACTGATGAAATTCAAGAGTGTGTGCCGGGATTTTTTCCCATGCAAAGCTGTTGCAAAGATCACTCATTATGTATACACTGTCAAGATACGTGAGTGCTGTAGGAGGAATGGGAGGCTGTGGGGGGAAGGTTGGGGGCCGCTAAGTATTGATATATTGTCAGGATTTTTTTAAAATTTTGTCAGGGAGAATTTTGAAATTGGTCTTGTGTGGTAACCATGGCACCAAGGAACCTCCCTAGAAGGAAGAGACTTCGTGTAACGATCCGGAGAAGGAATGTCTGCTACATCGTTGATACACAGCTGAATGAAACTCTCGAAAGGTGTTGTTTCGTCACACGTTTCTCTCAAAACCAGTATATATAATTATGCAGCATTAAAATATTTCTTGTTAGTTATCCCGGTTGTACCTCCCTTCAAAGAGGGTGGCTTGATGCTGTGAAGGGCTCTTGATCTAAAGAACTGGAGATACCCAAGTCTTTCTTGGATGAAACTTGATTACCCACCATCCTTGATTACTCACCATCCTTGATTACCCACCATCCTTGATTACCCACCATCCTTGATTACCCACCATCCTTGATTACCCACCATCCTTGATTACCCATCATCCTTGATTACCCATCATCCTTGATTACCCACCATCCTTGATTACCCACCATCCTTGATTACCCACCATCCTTGATTACCCACCATCCTTGATTACCCACCATCCTTGATTACCCACCATCTTTGATTATCCACCATCCTTGATTACCCGTGAATAAACACTGACTTCTCTCTCTCCGCCTCCCATTGCCTATCCCTCTGTGTCTCCTCAATGTTTCCTTGTAGCTCTTGGTGGCTTGGTCGTGCCTCTGCGTGTGACCTGTCCCCCTCTCCACCGTCACCCCTCCCCACCACTACCCCCACTCCCAGCTGCTCACCCCCTTCATTCCTTGGCCCTGCTTGGTGGGCTGATAGGGCGTTAGCGTAGGTTATGTCTCCTTCCTTCCCGTTGGGTTCCTTGTTCGGTAGGGGTGTACCAGCTTCAGATGCTATGTCCCCTCTGGTCCATACCCCTGTAACTCGCTTCAGCCTATTTACCTCACATTCTAGGGCCCTTATCCTGGCTACTGCAGCTTCGACTTGTGACTCCTATTTCTTCTTCTCCTCCTCCAACCTTCCTTCCAATTTCACACAAACCTCTGCCTCCATCCTTTTCTCCACTTGTGTGTGTGTGTGACCCAACAATTAATATTTGTTACAGTTGTGACCGGGTGTGGACGTGTGAATTGCTCATTACTTTATAATTTGTTCATGATTTTAACCATGTATAAACGTAAGTAAGTAAATTTACTTACTTACATGATTCATTACCTTTGAAACTTGTGAGTTCATTACCTTTGTACCTTGTTCAGCTATCAAAACTTTGGGGCCCAGTCTCTGGACCCATTATGTTCCTCTGTAATCTGTAAATACCTTTGTAACTTGTCATGATTGTGACCAGATCTACCTGAGTTCATTACATTTGTAACTTGCTCAGCTATCAAAACTTTGGGGTCCAGTCCCTGGACCCATTATGTACCTCTGTAATCGTTTGATTACCGCCCACAGGATGGGTATGGGGTGCATAATAAAGATATTAAACTTAAACTTCTTAGACACTATGACCCATATGAACTCAGTGCTTCATTGCGAATAAGTATACCTATGAATAAGTGTACCGGGTTGCGGGGGTCAACGCCCCTGCGGCCCGATCCATGACTAAGCCTCGTGGTGGATCAGGGCCTGATCAACCAGGCTGTTACTGCTGGCCGCACGTAAACCGACGTACGAACCACAGCCCGGCTGGTCAGGTACTGACTTTAAGTGCCTGTCCAGCTCCCTCTTGAAAACAGCCAGGGGTCTATTAGTTATCCCCCTTATGTATGCTGGGAGGCAGATGAACAGTTTTGGGCCCCTGACACTTATTGTGCTATCTCTTAGCTTATTCATGGCACCCCTGCTTTTCAATGGGGGATGTTGCACCGCCTGCCGAGTCTTTTGCTTTCATAGGGAGTGATTTCCGTGAAAATTGAGACACATGTGCAACATCTGGGTATCTTTATTGTAGACGTTTGGCCGTCCAGTGGCTTTATCAATACAGATTCTAGGACATAATTTTAAGACAGTAGAACTATATACAAAAGGTGAGGTAATCAGTCCCTCACCCTTGGAGTTGGTGTGATTTCCGTGTGCAGATTTGGGACTAGTCCCTCTAAGATTCTCTAAATGTATACTATTAAGTATCTTTCTCACCTGCGTCTCAAGGAGTACAGGTCAAGAGACTTCAACCATTCCCAGTAATTTTGGTGCTTATTGTACTTATACGTGCAGTGAAAGTTCTCTTTATATTCTCTTTATATGTTTTTTTTCAATTTCATTTATGGCTTTATGTTCTTCCTGTGTTTCTTGGCTCCTGTATTATTCTTTAACCTTAAGTTCGATATTTTCTATTTCTCTGGCCAGTACCTTCTTCTGTATCTCAGATATACTGGCCTCTTTCAACAGCTCTATGATTCTTCGCCTTCGCCTGTAGAGGGAGCATCTCTCTTTCTAGTTTACATCTCTTCTTTTTCTTGGGGGAATGTGCTTCAGAGTTAATTCTTTCTAGGCAAAGGTTCGGATCCGTGTTGTTTAGGATGTCTTTCCAGCTTGGTTAATTTGATCCCACTGTATGTTTTTGTTATTGAGGTTGAATTTGGTGAAGGAACCCTCATAACTGATCTCATTTTGCTGGTCAGGAGCCCTGCGCATACATATCTGTATTTCGATTACGTGTTGATCCGAGTGTATTGTCTCTGATACTGTTATATTTTGTACCAGATCATCATTATTAGTAAAGATAAGGTCAAGTGTATTTTCCAGTCTTGTTGGCTCCACTATTTGCTGGCTTAAGGTGAACTTGTTGTTGAGATTCAATAGCTTATGTGTGTGTGAATTTTCATCTGCGCTGCCTCCTGGGGTTATCTCTGCTAAAACATTATTTGCCACATTTCTCCATATTTTCCAGACAGTAGTCAATTTTCAGCAGCTGTTCCTTGAACTGTTGGGAAGTTGTATCTGGTGGCTTGTATACAACCACGATGACAAGGTTTGGCTTTTCATTTTTACTTCCAAAACTTCGACTACATCATTTGTGGTGTTTAGTAATTTCGAGCAAATGAACGACTCAGTGACACACAAGCCACCCCCTCCCCTTCTTGCCTGTTCGTTCTGTCGCATCTGAATAAATTATACTCTAGGATCCATATTTCGTTGTCAAAGTTATCCTTTGTGTTGGTCTTTGTGAAAGCCGCAAACATTGTATTTGACTTTGTGAGAAGTCCCCTGATGAAACGTATTTTGTTGTTTGTTGATGGCTTTAGACCCTATATATTTGCAAATACAAATGTTGTCGGATTGATGGTATGTAGGGGAAGGGGTTTATTTGCTGGCACTAGTATCTGTTGTTCTGGAGTGGGGGCCACTGACTGTGCCTCCACTTCAGTAGTGATCCTAGGTGGTGTAGTATTTTTGGCATTTCCTGCCAGTTTTTTTTCCTTCCTGGCACTAATTTTTTTTTTCTCTGGAGTGGTTGTAACTATCCTGGTTTGTTTCCCAAGGTCTGTGTTGTCTGTTCCTTCTGGTCCCCTTTAGTAGTACCATATACGTCAATATAATATGACAAGAGACAAGACCACGATGACCAAACGTAGGATCAAGCCTCTACTACTCCTTGCGCTGGATGACTCACATAGTCTTAGCACCTCATGAATTCAAAGCAGCATATGCATCGGGTTGTAGAAATACAACACTAACCTCGTCATCCCCACCATTGAGAAAGAGGCAGATAGTATCAGCCACAGGATGTGCTGGTACCTGGAGCACTCCTCCCTGGACATTTGTCACTGACAAGTGAGCTAAGCAGGCACAACAATCATCCCTCGGCGGCCATTGTTGATACATCACCTGTCTTCTATTGTTTGTTGTTCTTGATGCCGCAAATATACCCACACAACCTATTTTCATTTTACCAAACCAATTTTTTGACGTGATATTGAATGTAAATTTCTTAATGCTTCCATTTTTTCAAATCCTATGTTTATTTTTTTTTAAATTGGGTGTCCCAGAAAGAAGCCCTAGCTGCAAGTGATTTTTTATTTTCTTGCCAAAACTTGTGAAAGTCTCCTTTGATTAGTTTCAAACATTCAAAGTTGATATAACTTACTTAGAGGAATGTTCCCATTGTTATTGAACTATACAGATTCCAACTTCTCAATTCTCAATAACTTGAGAATGACTCATCAGAACGGCTTTCAATATTAAACGCTGATGCAGCAAACCAAAAGGAACATTCAGTATAGTTTTAAGCTGTGTAGGTTCTAATTTGCTAATTTACTAAGAATTAAAAAACTAGGAAATTGTTGGTGTCTTGTTGCTTGGTGATTTCAATATAAGATATTTAGAGTATTAGACTGTAGCCAATACTGTATTAGCAGAGATAATCCTAGGAGGCAAAACTATTGAGACTAATAAATTTGCCTTAAGACAGCAAATAGTGGAACCAACAAGACTAAAAAATACCCATGACAAATTCATCAATAATGATGAACTGTTACGGAATATAATGGTGTCGAAGACATTTAAGTCAGATAACAGCCTAATCGAATTTCAGACCTACATACACACTGGTCCGGAGTAGCAAAACCATGAGGGCGGTTTTACCCAAATTAATCTTCAATAGGAACATCAACGGGGAAATGGATCTGAACTAGTGTTTCGAGACGATTAACTCTGAGGCACTAGAGGTATTCTCAAGGCACATACCACTAAGGAAAAGAAAATATGCCAGTTGGAGATAGACGCTCCCTCTACAGGCGAAGACGAATAATCACATAACCTCTCAAAGGTGCCATACATATGCAGTGTTAAAATCTGTTAGTCTGAGCTGAAAACTTCAGTAGGACGATGAAGATATCGTCAAGTATCAGATTATGGTTTCATTTGCTACGGGAGCTTCAAAGATTTCGTTCCATTTGAGCTGGAGTTAATATTTTTGGAAATTATCATCTTTCAGGATGGCGCGTCCCATACACAGGAGAAAAATGATATTACATACGAGGGGAGGGGTGGGTGTTATTACATTTAAAGAGTGGGCGTTCTGTATATGTATACTGTAAAGTGTAAAGAAAGAGGTTGGTAATTCATATGCGAACCATAATTATAGTCGGCTGTTTGGGAGGGTCCCGATTAGGTTGGATGGAATCTTAACGCAGGAAGCGAGGCCTTCTGTGCAGGAACTGTATCTACTATATAAGCGGATGTGTACATGGAAAAGTTTTGTATCCACATGAAGGTTCTTGGCTCGGCGGAATGACGTGTGTGGGGACGACGAGGGAGGGGGAACGAAGAGTATACGGCGTATCTTGCTGTGTATTTTTTGAAACAGGTTTAGTTGATATGTGAATGGATGTCCAGGGTGTTACCGTGCATGGCAGGATAAGTGACTGCACCTTTCCTGCCGCCTCTGCCATTAAATTTTGTGTTACCAGGCACCAGCCTATGTCGGAAGTGAGTGGTGTACGTGATATAGTGCCAAAGATTGGTTGACTGGTTGGTTAATGGGGATTTTTAAGCCTATCGACTATACTAGGGTCATTAAGGCTGCATGTGACCTTTACACCACCAGACAAGAGTACTTTAATTTCTAAAATAAGGATTAGAGTAAATTCTCAACATATATACGTAGAGAGACATACACACGTCAGAGTATATATCCCATGTCCCAAGGTTGTTGTTAAGGGTTAAGGTAAAGGTTTGGCGTGTCCTGCGTCGGACTATGGATCAGTTATGATTAGCCCAACATGGTGTTGGCCTCATTAAGGATTTGTGGTTGATTTTATCGTGTACGTAAACTGGTTTCTCTCAGCACAATGTAACAGTGTCGAACGATTGTCTTAAATTCTTTCTCTCGAGCTAATATATTTTAGGCTGTTTATGATATAAAATGAAAGATGATAACGCATGAAAACAATTAACAATGGAAGTGGCGAACCGAATCATTGGAACGTAGCAGGATTATTGTAATTATTGTTATTATCTGTAATTTACATTAACTGCTTGTGCCCCATTTTATAGTAATAATAATAATAATAATAATAATAATATAATAATAATAATAATAATAATAATAATAATAATAATAATAATAATTATTATTATTATTATTATTATTATTATTATTAATTATTTATTTGAAACGGCTTTTAAGTGGCGTGGAATTTGATATGTATTTATCTGTATTTGTGTAATTGTTGTGGCCAGGGAGTGTCCATTTGAGTTTCATTTAATTTACGGTGTATATAATTTTTAATTAATTTGAGTCGTAGCTCCTGGCCCCGCCTCTTCCCTGGTCGTTACTAGGTCCACTCTCTCTCTCTGCCTCATAAGCTTTATCGTACCTTTTCTTAAAGCTATGTACGGATCCTGCCTCCACTATATCACTCTCCATTTTGTTCCACTTCCTGACAACTCTATGACTGTGTTAGTTTGTGTGTGTGTGTGTGTGTACTCACCTAATTGCACTCACCTAATTGTGGTTGCAGGGGTCGAGACTCAGCTCCTGGCCCCGCCTCTTCACTGATTGCTACTGGGTCCCTTCTCTCCCTGCTCCATGAGCTTTATCATATCTCGTCTTAAAGCTATATATGGTTCCTGCCTCCACTACATCACTTGCTAGATTATTCCACTTCCTGACTACTCTATGGCTGAAGAAATACTTTCTAACATCCCTTTGACTCATCTGAGTCTTCAACTTCCAATTGTGTCCCCTTGTTTCTGTGTCCCCTCTCTGGAACATCCTGTCTCTATCCACCTTGTCTATTCCCCGCAGTATTTTGTATGTCGTTATCATGTCTCCCCTAACCCTCCTGTCCTCCAGTGTTGTCAGGCCGATTTCCCTTAACCTTTCTTCGTAGGACATTCCCCTTAGCTCTGGAACTAGCCTTGTCGCAAACCTTTGCACTTTCTCTAATTTCTTGACGTGCTTGACCAGGTACGGGTTCCAAACTAGCGCTGAATACTCTAGTATGGGCCTGACGTACACAGTGTACAGTGTCTTGAACGATTCCTTACTAAGGTATCGGAACGCTATTCTTAGGTTTGCCAGGCGCCCATATGCTGCAGCAGTTATCTGGTTGATGTGTGCTTCCGGAGACGTGCTTGGTGTTATACTCACCCCAAGATCTTTCTCCTTGAGCGAGGTTTGCAGTCTTTGGCCACCTAGCATATACTCAGTCTGCGGTCTTCTTTGCCCTTCCCCGATCTTCATGACTTTGCATTTGGCTGGGTTAAATTCAAGAAGCCAGTTGCTGGACCAGGTGTCCAGCATGTCCAGGTCTCTTTGAAGTCCTGCCTGATCCTCATCTAATTTAATTCTCCTCATTAACTTCACATAGTCTGCGAACAGAGACACTCGGTATATGTCATTCACATATACCAAGAATAGCACTGGTCCTAGGACTGACCCCTGTGGGACCCCGCTCGTCACAGGCGCCCACTGTGATACCTCATCACGTACCATGACCCGTTGTTGCCTCCCTGTCAGGTATTCTCTGATCCAATGCACTGCCCTTCCTGTTATACACGCCTGATCCTCTAACTTCTGCACTAATCTCTTATGAGGAACTGTGTCGAAGTCCTTCCTGCAGTCCAAGAAAATGCAATCAACCCACCCCTCTCTCTCGTGTCTTACTTCTGTTACGTTGTTATAGAACTCCATAAGGTTTGTGACACAGATTTGCCTTCCATTAATCCGTGCTGGTTGCTGTTTATAAGCTTGTGCCGTTCCAGGTGCTTCACCATTCTCTTGATTATCTTCTCCATTACTTTGCACACTATACACGTAAGTGACACTGGTCTATAGTTTAGTGCCTCGTTTCTGTCTCCTTTCTTAAAAATGGGAACTACATTTGCCTTCTTCCATACCTCAGGTAGCTGCCCAGTTTCAAGGGATGTGTTAAATATTGTGGTTAGTGGTACACACAGCATCTCTGCTCCCTCTCTAAGGACCCACGGGGAGAGGTCCGGTCCCATCGCCTTTGAGGTATCAATGTCACTGACCCCTTCTCCTGTAAAATTACTAAAAACAAGATAAGGAAAAACTTTATAAAATTGGGATGTTTGAATGTGCGTGGATGTAGTGCGGATAAGAAAGAGATGATTGCTAATGTTATGAATGAAAAGAAGTTGGATGTCTTAGCCCTAAGCAAAACAAAGCTGAAGGGGGTAGGTGAGTTTCAGTGGGAAGAAATAAATGGGATTAAGTCAGGAGTATCTGAGAGAGTTAGAGCTACGGAAGGGTTAGCAATAATGTTGAAGGATCAGTTACGGAGAGAGAAGAGGGACCATAAATGTATAAATTCAAGGATTATGTGGATTAAAATAAGGGTCGGATGTGAAAAGTGGGTCATAATAAGTGCGTATACACCTTGAGAAGAGGGTGTAGAGGAGAGAGAGATTTTGGGAGATGTTAAGCGAGTGTGTAGGAACTTTTGAGCCAAGTGAGAGAGTAATCGTGGTAGGGGACCTAAATGCTGAAGTAGGAGAAGCGTTTAGAGAGGGTGTGGTAGGTAAGTTTGGAGTACCAGGTGTAAATGATAATGGGGAGCATTTGATTGAACTTTGTATAGAAAGGGGTTTGGTTATAGGTAACACATATTTTAAGAAAAAACGGATAAATAAATATACAAGATATGATGTAGGGCGAAATGACAGTAGTTTGTTGGACTACATATTGGTAGATAAAAGACTGTTGGGTAGACTTCAGGATGTACATGTTTATAGAGGGGCCACAGATATATCAGATCACATTTTAGTTGTAGTTACAGTGAGAGTAAAGGTAGATGGGATACAAGGAGAATGGAAACAGCAAGTAAGAGAAATTGAAGATTTATAAACTAAAGGAGGAGGCGGTTGGGGTAAGATATAAAAAACTGTTGGAGAATTATCAAATTATCAAATTGTCAAAAACAGATGAACCCCTACTCTCACCAACTGAGACAACAATCAGACTTAATGTTTTCTCCTCCACCATAGGAAAGAATCTAGTGAGTAAAATCCCAAGCTCGAACACCCGTCCAACAGACTACCTCACCAACACCTACCCTAATACACTATTCCTAGCTCCTACCAACCCAATAGAAGTCTCGTTCATAATCAACACCCTTAAAAAACAAGGCAGGAGACATAAACAGCTTATCACCTTTTATGTACAAAAAAGCTTCACAGGTACTGTCACCAATTATTGCAACACACTTCAATAAATCCATTGAAACCTCTACCTTCCCATCAATTCTCAAAATAGCAAGGGTCACCCCGATTCACAAAGGAGGTGATCAAACAGACTTGAATAATTATAGACCAATATCTAATTTACCACTGCTCTCTAAAATCTTCGAAAAATTAATTCATAGACAGATCTATTCCTACCTCGTCTCACACAACGTACTCAACCCCTGTCAGTTTGGATTCAGGACCAACAAGAGCACAAATGATGCCATTATACACATGCTAGAGTTAATATACACCGCACTTGAGAAGAAAGAGGTCCCACTGGAATCGTCATTGATCTACGCAAAACTTTTGATACAGTCGACCATGATTTACTACTCACAAAATTAGCACACTATGGTATAAGAGGGCACTCACTCAACTACCTAAAGTCATACCTCAGTAACAGAAGCCAATACGTGTACACAAATGGAGAGAACTCTTCCACACAACAAATTACAGTCGGAGTCCCTCAAGGAAGTGTACTGGGTCCACTCCTATTCCTCATTTACATCAATGGCCTACCGAATGCATCACAACTACTCAAACCCATATTATTTGCAGATGACACAACGTATGTCTTCTCTCACCCAAATCCAGTCATACTGGCCAATACTGTTAATGCCGAATTACAGAAAATATCAACATGGATGACGACTAATAAATTTACTCTAAATACTGACAAGACCTACTTCATACAGTTTGGAAACAGAGCCACAAATGTTCCACTTAACATAACGCTCAATGGTTCACCCATCACAAGACTCACAGAGGAAAATTCTTAGAATCCACATTGACAGTAGCCTTAAATTCCAAACACACATACAACAAATTTCCAAGAAAATCTCAAAGACAGTAGGCATATTATCAAAGATACGCTACTATGTGCCTCAATCAGCTCTCCTTGCACTATATCACTCACTCATCCACCCTTATCTCACCTATGGAATCTGTGCATGGGGATCAACAACATTAAATCACCTTAGACCACTCATAACCCAGCAAAAGGCTGCAGTCAGGATGATAACAAATTCCCATCTAGACAAGCATACCCACCTATATTCAGAACCTTAAAACTACTCACCATAAAAATATTCATACCTATTCATGTGCCCTCTACAACATAAAACTCTACATGCTAATATCAACCCTCCGCTCAGAATTCTCCTCAACAACTTTAATAGGCCCCACGACCATGACACAAGACAGATCACTATTTGACATACCCCGAGTCCATACTAACCAATGTAAAAATTTATGCACATAAAGGGCCCCAGAATCTGAATTCATTACCAGTAAATATTAAGTTAACCTTGTCTGAAAATCAATTCAAGACTCTTTCAAAAATCACCTACTCACCCTATACTAAATACTCATACTGTAACAAACTTTCAAACCCAATATTATTTTACTTAAGATAATCTCAATTTGATATGTTCATCCTCCTTAACACTTGTTGCAATTTCATATCATCATATGTCATTTAAAATCTTATAGTATCATCATTTTGTTAATTTGAAATAAAATATATAACTAGAAGAAACTCAATAAATTTTTCAGTATTGTTATTATACTAGTATAGATCAACATACTGTAATTTGAAATAAAAAATACAACTAGATTAAACTCAACCCAATTTTCTTGATTTTTTTAATAGTATGTATAATCAAATTTTAATTTAAAATAATACAGAACTAGAATAAACTCAATCAATTTTTTAGCATTAAGTACTTAGTAATAAGTCAGAATAAACGCCCCAATGCCATGGCATGCCAGTGGCTCTCCTTGCATTTCAGTTTTATAATTTTAACTACCAATAAATGTAACTTGCAAAATGCATCGAAATAAAAAAATTATTAATATTATTATTATTATTATTTTATTATTATTATTAGACCATCATAACTCAGCAAAAAGGGTGCACAGAAATAAAAAATTTCCCACTCTAGAAGCATACTCCCCAATATTCAAAAAATCTAAAACTACTCACCATAAAGAACATTCACACTTATTCTTGTGCCTACTAAAAATGAACTCTTCACTCTAATATAAACCCCCCCGTCAAAAATTTTTTTCACCAAATTTATAGGACCCTAAAAACAAACACAGATCCCTTTTTTTATAACCCCTGTCCATATCAACCATGTAAAAATTATATGCACATAAAGGGGCCCGAGAATCTGGAATTCCTACCAGTAAATACTAAAATAACCCTTTTCTGAAAAACAATTCAAGACTTCTCAAAACCACCTACTCACCCAGACTAAATACTCACATTAAATTACTTTAAAATGCCAATGTTATTTTTCCCATAAAATAATTTAAATTTTTACTATTATATTATCATCCTACTAAACATTTTACAATGTAATATCATCATACTGTAATTTGAACAATGATTATCATATTGTAATTTGAACGATCTAATATTTAAATAAAAAAAACTCAATCAATTTCTCTAATATTATGTAATAGTCTATAAGCCATTAGATTGTGCCCTTTAAAGCCATGGCATGTCATGGCTCTCCTGCACTTCAGTTTATGATTGTAATTAAAAACCTAATAAACTAGCAATGAAATAAATATTTGAATTTGAGATGGATTAGTGAGAGTATAGACAGTGGGGGAGAAGAGGAGGGGTAAGTTTAAGAATATAGTGTTGGGGTTGAGAAGTTTGTGCTTATATGAAAGTGGGTGGGGGGGGAAGAAGAGCGTTTGGGGAAAAATGTAAAAGAGTAGTAAAGAGAAAAAGTTTGCATGAGAGGTTTTTCAAAGTAAAATGATGCAAAGGGGGGAGGGTTTTGGGGA
>WNWK01022674.1:0-32145 GCA_009830355.1 Cherax destructor
AGGGATGTGTTGAATATTATGGTAAGTGGCACACTCAGTACCTCAGCTCCTTCCCGAAGAACCCACGGGAGATATTGTCCGGACCCATCGCCTTTGAGGTATCAAGGTCACTGAGTAACTGCTTCACCTCCTCCTCAGTTGTGTGTATGCCCTCTAGCACTTGATACATCCCTTGTTGGTGATGCACCCCATCCTGTCTACCCAGCTGCCTACCTTCCTCCACTGTGAATACTTCCTTAAACCTCAAGTTGAGCTCCTCACATACCTCTTGATCATTGCTTGTGAGTTCCCCCTCTTCTCTCCTCAGCCTTATCACCTGGTCTTTAACTGTTGTCTTCCTTCTGATGTGACTGTACATGAGCTTCGGGTCGGACTTAACTTTCGATGCTATGTCGTTTTCGTACTGTTTCTGGGCCTCCCTCCGTACCTGTGCATACTCGTTTCTAGCTCTTCTACTACTCTCTTTGTTTACTTGGGTTCTTTGCCTTCTGTACCTTTTCCATTCTCTGACACTCTGAGTCTTTGCCTCCCTGCACCTTTGGGTAAACCAGGGGCTCTTTCTGGCCTTCCCGTTTAATCTTTTTCCTCTGGGTATAAACCGTTCCTCTGCCTCCTTGCACTTTGCCCCTACGTATGTGTGTGTGTGTGTGTATGTGTGTGTGTGTGTATGTATGTGTGTGTGTGTGTGTGTTGATTTATTGTGTGAAAAGTAGTGTTGAAATTGTGTTATGGTGTATGAGTGTGTATGTATGTATGTGTGTATGTGGGGTCTACGAGTAACATGTAGTCTACAGTGCTCCTCTACCTGGCCTGACCTGACACACCTGATCTACCAGTTAATGTATTCTATGATTCACCTGTCTGCTCGCCCTTTTCTACTATAAATTACCAATTGCTATTTGTTACCGAGTACTTGATATCCTATTCCTTATCTTACTATGAGAGTTGACCGTTCACAAACAGCTTAGCGGTTAGGTAATTGGAACTTACACCCGACACCCCGAAAACCACACATAGGTGAATACTTGCGATGCGATGCAGCTTGTCCAGCGTGTAGTATCATGTAGATTGTCCAACTCGATGTGATGATGTTCTGGCGTATATCCACTTTCGTTTCTTGTCGATATATGATATAACCTATTCACTGTATTTCTTTCACTTGTCACATATTTATTTCACTTTATTATCCAGGGTGACACACGTGGCAACGTCGCCTGGAGCACACTAGGCCCACTGATCCCGCCACCAAATATTTAGTTCTAGTTCAATTATAAAATTATGGCTCTCCCCACACTTATGTGGCTCAGGGCAACTAGTAAATCGCTTCAAGGGTTGTTCACTACCCTGACACACTTGATAACCCCTGCATTACCCTTGGGTAGCCCTCAAAAACACTTATATTCACAGATCCCTACAAGTTGTGACTAGCCCACGCCGTGTGTGTGTGTGTGTGAGAGAGATTTAGTTACTTTCTGTTATAAGTAATTCCTTGTAATAAGAAAAAAGTGAAAAAAAAAACATGTTTTGTCCATTTAAATGAAACTTGTTTAATGTATGTATTTTCAAGAGACATATCAACACAAAGCAAGGTAAACACATCAAATATTTATGAGTTGATTAGCCAGATAAATTCAACTGTTGTTGATATACGCATTTATAGAATTACTGTCAAACCATTGTTAGCGTAAGTGTACGCAAAATTCGATTACTGCTCGAACTGCCCTATCAGATAGCATTATCCGGTTGCAGTTTTACAATTTAATTGAAAGTTTACCAGTGTTGCAATCCCACCTACTTTTTATTTTAATCAAAATGCTGTGGTTTTCAGTATATTATATTATAAATTCTATGGTTGTGTTTGAGAATTAGTGCAGCAATAACCTTATATCAGTGACATTGAATTATTTTGGCACTAATTATTTTGGCACTAAAATTCACGATGCTCTAACCACTGGGCATCAATCCTACGAACATCATGTACCCAGTAGGACTAGAAATGTTCCATGATGCGAGGAAATGCGTGGATGTGATAAGTTCAGAACAAATTTCATTCCACTGCAGTGTTAAATACCAGCCATCTCAAGCGATACACAATCTTATGCAACCACAAACAAGTGTTTTTTAAGCGCACATTATGTGTGTAGGACTGTCGGCTCAGTGGCTAGACCGTCGCAGATTATAACTTGTTTCCCATGAGGAGGGTTCTTATAACAATTGTTTGTTCGATCCTCGGCTAGCTGTAGTGTGTTCATGGCTGCATTAATATATATATATATATATATATATATATATATATATATATATATATATATTATTGTAACCACGATCAAGTGGTATTGATCAATAACTACACTGCGACTAGTAAAGGACTCGAACCCATGTTGTTTTGACATGACACTCTAACCCACAGGATCACCAAAATCCTACAAGAATCACGCACCCAGCAGAGCTAGGTGTTTTACTGTGATCCGAGGACATACGGTGGTGAGACTAGTACACCAAACACGGAGTAGAATGAAATTTGCTCAGACATACCCACACCATCGTATGGCCTCGTATCACGGTAAAACATCTAGCTCTGCTGGGTGCGTGATTCTTGTAGGATTTGGTGGGATTTGGTAGGATGAGGCGGGCCAAAACAACATGGGTTCGAGTCCTTGGCTAGTTGCAGTGTTGTTATTGATCAATACCACTCGTTCGTGGTTACAGTAATATAAAATACTGCTCGTTGAGGCTAGTACACCAAACGGGGAGTAGAATGAAATTAGCTCAGAGGCACCAACAAAACCGTATGTCCTTGGATCAAGGTAAAACACCTAGCTCTGCTGGGTGTGTGATTCTTGTAGGATTTGGTGGTCCTGTGGGTTAGAGAATCACCATGAAGTGGGCCAAAACAACATGGGTTTGAGTCCTTGGCTAGTTGCAGTGGTTGGTTGCTGTCTACCAACCTACTAATATATATATATATATATATATATATATATATATATATATATATATATATATATATATATATATATACATGGTAGTAGGTTGGTAGACAGCAACCACCCAGGAGGTACTACCGTCCTGCCAGGTGACTGTGAAACAGAAACCTGAAACTGTTTTACATGATGGTAGGATTGCTGGTGTCTTTTTTCTGTCTCATAAACACGCTGGATAACAGGTATATCTAGCTACTTCTACTTACACTTAAAGTCACACTACACAGGCATGCACATGCATATATATATATACATACACACATCTAGGTTTTTCTTCTTTTTCTTGATAGCTCTTGTTCTTTTTATTTTCTCTATTGTCCATGGGGAAGAGGAAAAAAATCTTTCCTCCGTAAGCCATGCCTGTCGTAGGAGGCGACTAAAATGCCGGGAGCAATGGGCTAGTAACCCCTTGTTGTTTACACATTTACTAAAAAAGAGAAGAAGAAAAACTTTATAAAACTGGGATGTTTGAATGTGCGTGGATGTAGTGCGGATGATAAGAAAGAGATGATTGCCGATGTTATGAATGAAAAGAAGTTGGATGTCCTGGCCCTAAGCGAAACAAAGCTGAAGGGGGTAGGCGAGTTTCAGTGGGGAGAAATAAATGGGATTAAGTCAGGAGTATCTGAGAGAGTTAGAGCTAAGGAAGGGGTAGCAATAATGTTGAAGGAATATGTTATGGAAGGAGAAGAGGGAATATAAATGTGTAAATTCAAGAATTATGTGGATTAAAATAAGGGTCGGATGCGAAAAGTGGGTTATAATAAGCGTGTATGCACCTGGAGAAGAGAGGAGTGTAGAGGAGAGAGAGAGATTTTAGGAGATGTTAAGCGAATGTATAGGAACTTTTGAACCAAGTGGGAGAGTAATTGTGGTAATGGACCTAAATGCTAAAGTAGGAGAAACATTTAGAGAGGGTGTGGTAGGTAAGTTTGGGGTGCCAGGTGTAAATGATAATGGGAGCCCTTTAATTGAACTTTGTATAGAAAGGGGTTTAGATATAGGCAATACATATTTTAAGAAAAAGAGGATAAATAAGTATACAAGATATGATGTAGGGCGTAATAATAGTAGTTTGTTGGACTACGTATTGGTAGATAAAAGACTATTGAGTAGACTTCAGGATGTACATGTTTATAGAGGGGCCACAGATATATCAGATCACTTTTTAGTTGTAGCTACAGTGAGAGTAAAATGTAGATGGGATACAAGGAAAATAAAAGCAACAAGTAAAAGAGAGGTGAAGGTTTATAAACTAAAGGAGGAGGCAGTTAGGGTAAGATATAAACAACCATTGGAGGATAGATGGGCTAGTGAGAGTATGGGGTAGGTTTAAGAATGTAGTGTTAGAGTGTTCAGCAGAGGTTTGTGGTTATAGGAAAGTGGGTGTGGGAGGGAAGAAGAGTGATTGGTGGAATGATGATGTAAAGAGAGTATTAAGGGAGAAAAAGTTAGCATATGAGACGTTTTTACAAAGTAGAAGTGATGCAAGGAGGGAAGAGTATATGGAGAGAAAAAGAGAGGTTAAGAGAGTGGTGAAGCAATGTAAAAGGAGAGCAAATGAGAGAGTGGGTGAGATGTTATCAACAAATTTTGTTAAAAATAAGAAAAAGTTTTGGAGTGAGATTAATAAGTTGAGGAAGCCTAGGGAACAAATGGATTTAACAGTTAAAAATAGGAGAAGAGAGTTATTAAATGGAGAGTTAGAGGTATCAGGAAGATGGAGGGAATATTTTGAGGAGTTGTTAAATGTTGATGAAGACAGGGAAGTTGTGATTTCGTGTACAGGGCAAGGAGGAATAACATCTTGTAGGAGTGTGGAAGAGCCAGTTGTGAGTGTGGGGGAAGTTCGTGAGGCAGTGGGTAAAATGAAAGGGGGTAAGGCAGCTGGGATTGATGGGATAAAGATAGAAATGTTAAAAGCATGCGGGATATAGTTTTGGAGTGGTTGGTGCTATTATTTAATAAATGTATGGAAGAGGGTAATGTACCTAGGGATTGGCAAAGAGCATGTATTGTTCCTTTGTATAAAGGCAAAGGGGACAAAAGAGAGTGCAAAAATTATAGGGGAATAAGTCTGTTGAGTGTACCTGGTAAAGTGTACGGTAGAGTTATTATTGAAAGAATTAAGAGTAAGACAGAGAGCAGGATAGCAGATGAACAAGGGGGCTTTAGGAAAGATAGGGGGTGTGTAGACCAAGTGTTTACAGTGAAACATATAGGCGAACAGTAATTGGATAAGGGTAAAGAGGTTTTTGTGGAATTTATGGATTTGGAAAAGGCGTATGAAAGGGTGGATAGGGGGGCAATGTGGCAGATGTTGCAGGTGTATGGAATAGGAGGTAGGTTACTGAAAGCAGTGAAGAGTTTTTATGAGGATAATGAGGCTCAGGTTAGAGTGTGTAGGAGGGAAGGGGACTATTTCCCAGTAAAAGTGGGCCTTAGACAAGGATGTGTGATGTCACCGTGGTTGTTCAATATATTTATAGATGGGGTTGTAAGAGAAGTGAATGCGAGGGTCTTGGCAAGAGGTGTTGGGCTAAAAGATAAAGAAGCAAATACAAAGTGGGAGTTGTCACAGTTGCTTTTTGCTGATGACACTGTGCTTTTGGGAGATTCTGAAGAGAAGTTGCAGAGGTTGGTGGATGAATTTGGTAGGGTGTGTAAAAGAAGAAAATTGAAAGTGAATATAGGAAAGAGTAAGGTGATGAGGATAACAAAAAGATTAGGTGACGAAAGATTGGATAACAGATTGGAGGGAGAGAGTATGGAGGAGGTGAATGTATTCAGATATTTGGGAGTGGACATGTCAGCAGATGGGTCTATGAAGGATGAGGTGAATCATAGAATTGATGATGGGAAAAGGGTGAGTGGAGCACTTCAGAGTCTGTGGAGACAAAGAACTTTGTTCATGGAAGTAAAGAGGGGAATGTATGAGAGTATAAATATACCAACACTCTTATATGGGTGTGAAGCATGGGTGATGAATGTTGCAACGAGGAGAAGGCTGGAGGCAGTGGAGATGTCATGTCTGAGGTCAATGTGTGGTGTGAATATAATGCAGAGAATTCGGAGTTTGGAAATTAGGAGGAGGTGCGGGATTACCAAAACTATTATCTCGAGGGATTAGTACCAAACTTGCACACGAAAATCACTCCCTACGAAAGCAAAAGACTCGGCAGGCGATGTAACTTCCCCCCAATGAAAAGCAGGGGTGCCACTAGCACGTTGAGGGACAACACAGGTTGGAGGGAGGGGATAAAGGAGGTTTTGTGTGCGAGGGGCTTGGACTTCCAGCAAGCATGCATGAGCGTATTTGATAGGAGTGGAGACAAATGGTTTTTAATACTTGACGTGCTGTTGGAGTGGAAGCAAGGTAACATTTATGAAAGGAATCAGGGAAACCGGCAGGCCGGACTTGAGTCCTGGAGATGGGAAGTACAGTGCCGGCACTCTGAAGGAGGGTGTTAAATGTTGCAGCAGTTTTATAACTGTAGTGTAAGCATTCCTCTGGCAAGACAGTGATGGAGTGAATGATGATGAAAGTTTTTCTTTTTTGGGCCACTCTGCCTTGGTGGGAAACGGCCGATGTGTTAATAATAAAAAAATAATAAAAATTAATGATTTGCATTACAGAAAATATACATATAATGAATATCGTATCAAGAATGACATTAGTAGCACAATCTGTCCTAACATGCCATGTCCTCCAAATTTCTAAGCGGTAATTAATATTAATTAGGTAATTAGTCTTTATATCAATAGGTTTTGGAGAAAAAACTGAAGGAATGATAAGCACAAATATGTTTGATAAAAAGACAAGATTTATGATAAAATTAAATGAAATTGTAACTCAACATTATTATGAATTAAAAACTAGATCGAAAAATTGCAATTATTAAGGATATTTTTACAGGTAGGTCACGCAGCGTTTACCACTCATGAATATTATTGTTCGTCTAGCACCGTGGCCCTGGAGCTGGCCACACTAGGCCAGGTGTTGCACCACTTGTGTTGCACCACTTGTGTTGAACCACTTGTGTTGCACCACTTGTGTTGCACCACTTGTGTTGCACCACTTGTGCTGCACCACTTGTGTTGCACCACTTGTGTTGCACCACTTGTGCTGCACCACTTGTGTTGCACCACTTGTGTTGCACCACTTGTGTTGAACCACTTGTGTTGAACCACTTGTGTTGCACCACTTGTGTTGCACCACTTGTGTTGCACCACTTGTGCTGCACCACTTGTGTTGCACCACTTGTGTTGAACCACTTGTGTTGCACCACTTGTGTTGCACTACTTGTGTTGCACCACTTGTGTTGCACCACTTGTGTTGCACCACTTGTGCTGCACCACTTGTGTTGCACCACTTGTGTTGCACCACTTGTGCTGCACCACTTGTGTTGCACCACTTGTGTTGCACCACTTGTGTTGAACCACTTGTGTTGAACCACTTGTGTTGCACCACTTGTGTTGCACCACTTGTGTTGCACCACTTGTGCTGCACCACTTGTGTTGCACCACTTGTGTTGAACCACTTGTGTTGCACCACTTGTGTTGCACCACTTGTGTTGAACCACTTGTATTGAACCACTTGTGTTGCACCACTTGTGTTGAACCACTTGTGTTGCACCACTTGTGTTGCACCACTTGTGTTGCACCACTTGTGTTGCACCACTTGTGTTGAACCACTTGTATTGAACCACTTGTGTTGCACCACTTGTGTTGCACCACTTGTGTTGCAGCAGATTATCTTATGTTAGCTATTCTTTATCTTTTAATCACTATAATTGCACTTTGAACCTTCATTCAGCTTTTGCAACTAATCGCGTCTTATCTTCTTTTTCCCTTTAACCAAAATACTTCTCACTTTACTTTCACCAACAACTGCGTGATAATATATGAGAGTGTGTGCATGACCTTAGTCCTTTCATATATATCCTCACCCACACCTTCCTAACCTCACTGACTCGGCCACTCACCTGACTATGCTTGTATAACTCTATACGAGAAACGTCTCAGTATAGCTTTTTTTTTAATTATATCTTTTTCCCTTAGTATAAAAATTTTTTTAAGAAAATTATCTAAATATTCTTTAAGGAAAATACTCATTGTAATTTCAATTCATTATCAGTTTACGTTGTTTGTGCCTAAACAGCAACAACTTATCGTAGATGGTCATTGAGCCTTATTCTTTTTATTCAGGAAAAACAACAGGTGAGAGAAATTGCTTTTGAAAAAGACTTCGGTGATATGTAGTACATAAGTTAAGAAAGAGATGACTGCTGATGTTATGAATAAAAACAAGTTGGATGTCCTGGCTCTGGGCGAAACAAAGGTGAGTTTCAGTGGGGAGAAATAAATGGGATTAAGTCAGGAGTATCTGAGAGAAGTGGTAGCAATAATGTTGAAGGATCAGTTATGGAAGGAGAAGTAGTAATATAAATGTATAAATTCAAGGATAAAGTGGATTACATAACTGTCGGTTGCTAAAAGTGAGTCATAATAAGTGTGTATGCACCTGGAGAAGAGAGAAGTGTAGAGGAGAGAGAGAGATTCTGGGAGATGTTAAGAGAGTGAAGATTCATACGGGAGATTCCTTATACAGTAAATCATATTAGTCATTCTTCTCTGTATGTTCTCCAATGAGTCTATATCCATCCTGTAGTAAGGAGACCAAAACTGAGCGTCATAATCCAAATGAGGTCTCACTATTGATGTATAGAGCTGTAAAATAACTTTTGGACTTCTGTTACTTATACTTCTTGAAATAAATCCTAGTAATCTGTTAGCCTTATTGCGCACACTTAGGCACTGTTGTCTTGGCTTTAAATTTCTGCTTACCATGACTCCCAAGTCTTTTTCACATTCTGTATGATCAAGCTCTAATTCACCTAGTTTATAACTTCGAGGGATATTTTCATTCCCAAGGACTAGTACTTTACACTTATCCACATTGAACTTCATCTGCCACTTTTTCAAACCAAGACATTAATTTGTCCAAATCCTCCTGGCCTATTTTTGTATCATCACCAAATTTGCTCATGTCACTTGTAATTCCTTCATCAAGGTCATTTGTGCAAATTATGAACAACAATGGGCCTAAAACTGATCCTTGTGGAACGCCACTAGTGACTAATCCCCATTCAGTTTTGATCCCATTAATGAAAACTCTCTGCTTTCTATTGGTAAACCATGCCTCTATCCATGCTAGAACTTTACCTCCTATACCATGAGCTGCCACTTTTGTCAAGTCTTTTGTGAGGTACTCTATCGAAGGCTTTACTGAAATCCAAATAAACAGTATCATATTATCTTTTACTGTCTACTGCCTCAAATGTTTTATTGAAGCACGTCAGTAAATTTATCAGGCAGGAACGACTTCTCGTGAACCCAAGCTGAGATTCATTAATCAAATTATGCCCTTCAAGATGACTTGGAATAATATCAGCTATAATTGATTCTAATAAATTGCCTACTATAGACGTCAGGCTTATTGGACGGTAATTTGATGGAATGGACTTATCCTCTGATTTGAATATAGTAACTACATTAGATATTTTCCGACATTGACACACAGACACAGATTACTGATTGCTCTCTCTCACTCGTCATTGGGACTCTTCATGAGATTATTTTAGACTTTCCCTGCGATCCCCGTTGGGGAGGGGAACACTGCTTATTCACCCAATGGCTTCCTCAAACCGTGTGAAGATCAAACCATTGCATGGGACCATCAATGATTCATCTAAGCTAGCACTGGCAGCTGCCGTCAGCGGCAGTCTGCATGTTAAATTCACTGCTATACTGACACTCCAAGATGCCTTCATTGTCGTCTGTATAGATGACTCTGAGGCTGAGAAACTACTTACCAACGATGCTACCACCATGCTACAAGAACGAGGATTCCAAGTTTGGACTTCCCCAGCTCTGAAGGCCAAGAGGACTGTGTTTCTCAAATGCCTTGACTCACTTATTACCGCTCAAGATACCGATGAAATCAAGTCATCAATCCAACACCAGAACCCTTGGGCAAAGGTGGACTTTGTTCATAAGATACCTAATGCTTCCTCCATGCTGAAGGTGACCTTCAGTGACGTCACCATGGCAGACAGAGCCCTCACTGACGGACTTGCTATCCACTACTTCCACATCAACCCAACATTCATCGAAGCAGAAAGATACGAGTACATCCCACAGTGTTATAACTGCTACTCATACTCCCACACCACCAAAAACTGTCCCACCAAGGACAAGAAATTCTGTGCTACATGTGGCAGAGAAGGACACGACTACAAATCCTGCACCACCACCTCACTCAAGTGTTTAAACTGCAACACTGACCACAATACCCTCGCGGCCAAGTGTCCTACTAGACGTGATATCCTCAAGAAACAACTTGACCAACAAACTAAACCTACTGCTCAAGCAACAACATATGTTGCCATCACTAAGATACAAGCAGACACCACCAAGATTCTCCAGGCCACCCAGGCCACCCAGGCCACCCAGACCACCCAGGCCACCCAGGCCACCCAGGCCACCCAGGCCACCCAGGCCACCCAGGCCACCCAGGCCACCCAGGCCACCCAGGCCACCCAGGCTGCCTCCACCAACCCTGCACCACCACCACCTCTGCCCACAGGCGACTCCACCAAAATACTCTACTGCATCATGTACGCCCATGTACACAATGTGGCTGCACCTGGTTCATTTAACACCACTATCAATGAACTGTTCAAACTCAACAACATGCCCAGCTTCACATTCCCAGCTTCTCCACCATCGTCTGACATTTTAAAGTCCACTTCAAATATTGTCACCATCGAGACGGCCTCACCACCACCACCTCTCACCTCTGAGACGACACCACCACCACCTCCCACCGCCACTGAGACACCACCACCACCTCCCACCGCCACTGAGACGACACCACCACCACCTCCCACCGCCACTGAGACGGACCAGTCAGAAGCCGCCCAGCCAGGACCTGCACCCGCCACCACTACTGCTCAATCCACCACCAAACCTACTGCTCCAGCCTCCACCAACAACTCCACCACCGCCAAACTAACTACTCCAGCCACCACCAAAACACTTAGAACATCCAAACAATATCGGTACATGCAGTACAATAACGTCAAATTTCATACCACAAAACAATTCGACACAACGATGTCATACCCAGACCTTGCTCAACGACTCCTGGATGGGACTGTTAAGTTCACCCGCCTCAAGAACATACCTGATACCTTAGAAGACATAGTCCACGTCCTGCAGACAAGAGCTACAACAGACCCCATCAGTGCCTGTATCGCAACACAACTCTCAAGAACAAAATTCAATGATCTCTGCTCTGGCTCTGCTGAGTAAACTCCACTGTTACGACAAAGTTCCCCTGCACTTTGCTATTTAGCTAAAGCTGGGGTGTGGCTCTCCCACCGCCGCCTGCCAGCCTCCTGCAGTACAACTACACCCGCCTCATCAGCTGATACAACTCGTCTCAGCATCACACACACCTATCAACAACGCTGCAGTTTATCTGCACATGTCGCCCAGAGTGGACGTGCCACTCACCTGTACATTCCCACCTCCTACCCTTACCAAACCTTTTCCCATATTTCTATCCTTACCCATCCTACGTCCTTCCCCATCTTACCGACGCTCAGGTCAAATCAAGCTCAAGCTCAAGATATTTTCCACCTCTCTGGCACAACACCAGTTAGGATGGACGTATTAAACACACTCGTTAATGGCTGACTAAGTTCCATCTTACATTCTTTAAGTACCCTGGAAAACAACTCGTCGGGTCCCGGGACTTAATTTGTTTCAGTTTATCTATCTGTTTGGTAACCATGTCCCTCGTGACAGTAATATTAGTTAATTTGAATTCTTCAGAAACTGAATAATTTTTAATTTCTTAAATCTCATTTACGTCTTCTTGTGTAAAGACTGACAAAAAATAATCATTAAATAGAAAACACATTTCTAGTTCGTTATCCATCAGCTGTCCATCCCCAATTTTCAGTGGTCCTACTTTTTACCTCACCTTCGTCCTATACACTTGAAAGAACCCTTTTGGATTAGTCTTTGATTAATTAGCAACTCTAATTTCATAGTCACGTTTAACCTGTTTTACTTCTCTTTTAAACTGAACATATTGGTCAATAAGGTTAATCTCTTCTCAATTGATGCGCCTATAAATTATATGCCTCCTGTTAACCCATTTGGGATCGCTAATTTCTCTCTGGAGAATATATATATACTCTGAGCACGTCGTACATTATTAAGAAAAAAAGAAAAAACGTATATCCCTTCGTAATCGTAAGTATGATCATCGTCAATAAAATCATTAGCTAGATTACCCCAGTCGAGATTAGACAGGTGTTCCCTAAGACCAATATAATCGGCAGAACGAAAATCGGGGACTTTTACCGTATTATCCTTATTCTCGTACTCCCAGGTAATATTAAAAGTAATAAGTAAGTAGGTAAGTAAGTAAGTTTATTCAGGTATACACAAATACATTTACATAGATTATCAAACATAGCAGCATATGTGTAGAAAACCTAGGATAACCCAAAAAGTCAGAGTGACTTATTTCCATTGGGGTCCTTTTAGTACCTTAATATTATAAATTGTAAGATATATATGTTATTATATTATAAAGGATATATGTATAGTAGGAATAAGGTAAAAAGAGTTATTTACATTTACATGTGTGTTACCTAAAAAAATAAAAAATCATTCTCCTCCCTTTCTGTCGCTACATTCATTAGGTACCTTTTGGTTCTCTTCTTGAACTGGCTCATGATATGACTGGCTTTGACATGTGCAGACAGTCTGTTCCATTCCTTTATTGTTGTACAATAAAAGGTGTTTGAAGCCTGGCCACTGACTGTGGGAACTACAAAGTTGTGCTCTCTCCCCCTAGTACTATGACTGCTTTGGTTCCCAGCCTTGACAAAATTAGCAGCAAGATATTCTGGACATTGTGAGCAATTTTATAAACTTGATTTACCTTAAGTTGTTTTACTCTGTCTTCAATATTCAGCATATTCAATTGTTGTAATTCATCCTGGCCTACATGTTCTCTTGGACCCAGATCCAGGATGAATCTACCCATTTTGTTCTGGGTGATTTGCAGTTTATCTTTCAGTTTTTTTGTCAAGGCAGAGTACCATGAAGAGCAAGCGTAGTCCATATGACATTGTATAAGGGCTAGACATAGGGTCCTGCGAGCCTCAGTAGGTAGACACTGTGCTTGTCTGTAGAGGAACTTCAGTCTGTCATTCGCTTTCTTTACTACACTGTTCCCTATCAATTCTCCTGACATGCATGGGTCAAAGGGGATTCCCAGATATTTTACTGAGGAAACTGAAGTGATGGATTCCCCATTACACCGGACATTAAAATTATTTACCCTTCTCAGTTTATATTTCGTGCCAAAGAGTATGGCTTCTGTTTTCCCGAGGTGTAACGATAGTTTGTTGTCTACTAACCATTTGCTGCAGGACTCCAGTTCAAGTGTTAATACATTAGCTATATCTTGTGGGTCTTTACCTGACACTAACAGAGCACTGTCATCCGCATATACTGATGGGCATGTCATTTACATAACACAGGAATAATAAGGGACCCAGAATACTACCTTGGGGAACTCCACATGCTATCGGCAGTGGTTCTGATTCCGTTTTGTTGATTTTGACAATTTGTTTCCTGTTGCTAAGATAGGACTTAAACCAATCTGTGGAACCTATGCCGATAGCTTGAAGTTTCTTACATAATATATTGTGGTTGACAGTATCGAAGGCCTTTTGCAAGTCTAAAGTTACCATTCCTATGAGGTTCCTTATAGACATTTCAATTCTCATGTAATCCATCAGATTAATTAGGGAGGTGTCGGTTGAGTAAGATCTCCTAAAGCCTGAGTGGTAACTATGAAGAATGTTGTTGTCACTAAGATACTTAACTACTTGACAGTACACCGCCCTCTCTAGAATTTTGGATATTACACTGAGTATACTAACAGGTCTATAGTTGCTGACATCATACCTACTATTTTTCTTGAAGATAGGAGTAACTCTGGCCTCCTTGAACCCCTCCGGTACTATATTAGTGGTGATGGACAAATTTATTATGTGAGCAATGGGGAGTGCCAGTTCAGAGGCACCATCTTTTAGGAACTTAGACGGGATGTTATCTGGACCGGTGCTCTTAGTTGGGTTTAACCTATTTAGTTCTTTTTGCACGAAGTCATAAGATACACTTACTAGTTTACAACTATTTTGAGTTACTCCTTTATTGGTACAGTATGTTTTAAACTTATCAGAGTCTGTGTTAAAGGTATTTGATGCAGCTGGTAGATTACTTACTAGTGTTGATGTGACAGTTGTGTAGTATGAATTAAAACAATTTGCCACTTTAGTTCTTTCGTGGCATACCTCGTTATCGACATTTAGTATTATGTTAGATCTATCTACTGGTTTATGGCTATACCCCAACTGTTTGAGTTGTTGCCAGAGCTTTCTAGGGTTATTCTTGTACTCTTCGATTTTTGAGCAATAGTGCCTTGCCTTTGCGACTTTTATAAGCCTCTGCACTCTGTTCCTCACCCTTTGGAATTCCTTTATCGCTGCAATATCCTGTCTGTTTGCCTTAAATCTTTTTATCAACTGGTCTCTGAATTTCATATTATCTAATATCTCAGTAGTCATCCAGGGTTCAGTTCTTCGTTTAATCCTAACCTCTTTAACTGGTGCAATATTATCAAGGATGGCAGTGAACATTGTTTTGAATTTTTCCCAGGCATCATTTACGTCCGTGCAACTTATCACTGACCAGTCACAATTGTGTAGCATATTTACCAGTGTTTCTTTACTGTAGTTTCTAGTTGACCTAACTTTTATTGTCCTGTGTAGGCCTATCCGTTCCCTAGTAATTTTTCTGGTACAGTAAATGATGAAATGATCACTAAGGCTTGTGGTAATGACCCCTGACTGACTAATGTTCTCATGGCGGTTACAAAGTATGTGGTCAATTAGGGTGGCTGAGAACTGTGTGATCCGGGTTGGTGTGATGGATTTGTGATCACTTGTGCCAAGCTCTTCAGTGATCTCCAAATTATTTACGAGGGTTTCTTTATTTTACAAGACTAGGTCGAGCAGATTATCACCTCTGGTAGGCTCTTTTACACACTGTTTCAGATAACAGTCCTGAACTACTTCCATAAAGTCTCTGGCCTCCAGATTACCGGTCAAAGAAGTCCAGTCAATTTGACTAAAGTTAAAATCCCCTACGATCACTACGTTATTGTGTCTAGAAGCCCTAACAGTTTCGTCCCAAAGAAGTCTCCCTCTATCATGATCCAAGCCTGGAGGTCGGTATATTACACCTAGAATCAGTTTTTCTTGACCTTCTAGAAACTCTACCCAAACATATTCTATTAATGATCCATATATTTTTGTACCTGTTTCTATGCAACAGTTTATATTTTCTCGTACATATAATGCAACTCCACCCCTTTTCCCGTTATATCTATCTACATGGAACAACTTAAACCCTTTAATATGACACTCGCAATCATATCCTGACTCTTTAAATTATACCATGTTTCAGTTATTGCAATGACATCAAAGTTTCCAGCACATGCTACCAAACGTAATTCATTAATTTTATTTCTGGCGCTTCGACAGTTAGTATAAAATACATTAATATTGTTTTTCTTGTGAACCTTTTTCCTATTCAGCTTTTCTTTTACACAATTTCTATTACTATCCTTATCCTGTGTTACTCGATGACTGAGCTAGCAAGAAAACCCACACATGCCCTGGATAAGTGAACCCTATCCCTGGCATACATGTCATTTCGGCCATAGAAGTGGTCCTAGTTGTTAATGAATACTGCATTATCCTTACAGTGCTTGTCCAACCACCAATAAATACCAATCGTTCTGGACAGCCATTCATTTGCAACACCTCTTCTTGGCAAAATGCCACATATAACAGGTATCCCTCACTTCTTCCTAATAATGTCTATTGCTGCTCTATACATTCTAACTAAATCCTCACTTCTATGCTTTCCTACATCATTGCCTCCAGCACTGAGACAGATAATAGGATTGATCCCCTTACCATACATGATGTTTTCAAGCCAGTTAACAATATCCTTCATCCCAGCCCCAGGGAAGCACACCCACTGTCTCCTACTCCTATCCTTCAAGCAGAAGGCCCTATCCATATACCTAAACTGACTGTTCCAGTTGTCGACTCACATTCGTCTGGTAGCACAGAGAAAGAGTTCGAAGTTTCCACAGCAGTCTCTTTCTTCTTCATTGTTTCTTCCTCTCCATTCGTCTTCTTGATCTTCAACTTCGTCCCATACTGTCCGGTCACTGCCCAGGTTCCCTTCTTGACCTGAGGACTCACAACAGGAGGACTACTACGAATTCTCTTGTTTTCCTCCGTCAATCGCCGTATCTCAAGCTTCGCTACACTCAATTCCTCCTTAAGCTGCTGGTAAAGTTGCTCAATGGAGGACATCTTGGTTCAGTCCACAGCGAGTACACTAGACACGTCTTCACTGAGCAAGGTATCATACTAGAGATGTCATATACTGTATTTATGAGGGGAGACAGAATCATTGTAATAAGCATTATCATCATTTTCATAATCACAAACCAAAAGAACTTAAGAAACCACTCATTGGAAGCTGTTTCCTTCAATAAATATCCTAAACTGGGGATAAGTATATATTTCCCACATTAGAAAGAAAGCCACTAACTCTCATTGCTTTCATCAATATCATCTACGAGCACGCCCATCTTCATTATCATTTTCTTTACTATAAGTACCACTGTCATTGCCATCTACCTTTTTGTAATGTTTTCCGTCTATCAGGACCTCCATATAAGGCGAGCAGGACCACCTCATGTCAATGAATATGAGTGGTTATAAGCCATAGTTTCCGGTTAAAGTACTAATGTGTGCATACATCTCACTGTACCTTGCCAGCTTTCTTACCCTCCTCTACAACATCTGGTAAACTAGTGAAACAAATTCTACACCTGATCAAATATCTGCATTAGTGTCGGGTACACGTCCCCAGGTTAACTAATTATTAACTGAGATAATGTCCGCTTTATAATAATAATATAATAATAATAATAATATAATAATAATAATAATAATAATAATAATAATAATAATAATAATAATAATAATAATAATAATAATAATAATAATAATAATAATAATAATAATAATAATAATAATAATAATAATAATAATAATAATAATAATAATAATAATAATAATAATAATAATAATAATAATAATAATAATAATAATAATAATATCTTTATTTACTACAAGTACATGTACATGGTATACAGGCCTAGCTGACATCAATAACATACTACTATTTAGAAAGCCCCTTGTTATGCTGAGAATTTCGGGGAAATTAGGTCAATATCCCAGGATGCGACCCACACCAGTCGACTAACACCCAGGTACCCATTTTACTGATGGGGAACATCGACAACAGGTGTAAAGAAACACGCCCAATGTTTCTACCCTGAATGGAAATCGAACCCTGACCTTCGCCGTGTGAAGCGAGAGCTTTAGCCACCAGGCCACCAGAAGAAGGCCAACAAATATTTTTTTCGAGACAGGCCTATCATGTAGAAGAATTCCAGAGTTAGGCTCCGGTGTACAAGAACTAAATAAAATATTATTAGAAAACATTTATTTGAAGCACTAAACTCAAGTAGGTAATTCAGCATATGGAAGGGATGAGTCTTCATCCTTTGTCCGCTAAACACGAACTTGCATAATTGCAGGGAATATTTTTTGAAGAATAATATATGATCTGTGTAAGATACGAAACAAGTCTCACTAGGAATCATGAACATTCCTAAGAGAGGCAGTTTGCAATCCAGTATTTATATGAATGAGTGAATCTTCTTAGAGGATCCCAAAATGAGCAAATCATCCATTCCCGTTGCTCCAGAAGGTAACTGAGAACATATGTGGATATGATAACAGTATGCAGCAACGGCGAGCTGATGAGTAAGACACATGTGCAACAGCTAAATATATTTAATCCAAGAAGTTTCGCCTACTGTGTAGGCGAAACTTCTCGGAATAAAGATACGTACCTAAATGTTGCACATGTGTCTTGCTTTACTGATAGCAGCCAGGAGATAATAAAGTTTGCAAAGTGTACTCTCTTCTTCATCAAGTTATCGTTATTAGAGCAAAGTTTGAATGAGAAGGATCTGCTTGAAGCTTCTTCTATGTTGGTAGACGCCCAAGTTAATCTCATTCCACTGACTTGTCCAATCGAAAGAAAACTAGAGGAAGAGATAGGAGAGAGAGAGAGAAAGAGAGAGAGATGGAGGAACAGATGGAAGAGTGGGAGGGATGGAGTAGTAAGGTACAGTTGCAGTAGTGTGACGGAGATGGCAAGGTAGGTAAACATGGCATATATATAAAGATAAGAAGAGGGTAATGATGAAGAAAGAAGAGGAGGAGAAGAAGGTAGAAGATGAAGACAAGTAGTTTGAAGAAGAGAAGGAGGATGAAGATTTTCTTCGGATTTTTAACCCCGGAGGGTTAGCCACCCAGGATAACCCAAGAAAGTCAGTGCGTCATCGAGGACTGTCTGTCTTATTTCCATTTGGGTCCTCAATCTTGTCACCCAGGATGCGACCCACACCAGTCGACTAACACCCAGGTACCTATTTGCTGCTAGATGAACATGACAACAGGTGTAAGGAAACATGTCGAAATGTTTCCACCCCGATGGGGAATCGAACCCAGGCCCTCTTTGTGTGAAGCGAGAGCTTTAGCCACCAGGCCACCGGGGACACCGAAAGAGAGAGAGAGAGAGAGGAAGTAGAGAGGGAAGAAGAGAGTAAAGAGAGAGAGAGAGAGAGACAAGATTTCCAGGCACATCGTAAGTGCCTGGAGCCCACGAGTTCGAATTAGTCTCACAGGCTGAATGATGATAGAAGACGACTTCTGTTGTAGCCAGGTGGAACATCTCAGGAACTTGAAAGATATCAAAGAGCCTGTGACATATGTACCAGAAAACGTTTGGTGCCACAACAGGAAGGATTATATACCTTTGATATACCTTTGAAGAGTTGTGAGAGTTTATCTACTCTCTGAGCCCGGCCATGGGCCAGGCTCTTCTGGTGCTTGTCTGGTCAACCAGGCTGTTGCTGCTGGAGGCCCGCTGCCCCACATATCCATCACAGCCTGGTTGATCTGGCACCTGGTGAAGATACTTTTCCACTTTCCTCTTGAAGGCTTCTACACTGGTTCCAGCCGTGTTTCTGATATCTTCTGGTAAGATGTTGAATTATTGAATTAGAGGTGTCTCAGGGACCCCACTTGAATAATCAACACTGCTCTACAGGGCTGTGTTGTAAGGTTGCAGCTAGGATAATTCATCATTTTTGAGCTCCTAAAATTATTAGATTTGTTTCAAACTACAGTAGATAACCAGAACAGGCCTACATATATTAATATAGCGGATGCTGACATTACTAACAATGTTTGAAATTCACACATTGAGATTAACTCATCAGCAAAGAAGCTGGTGGAAATCTGTCAGCTCTAGAGTTCCACGGGTAGATAGAGCTCAAAACTCCGCATATGAAAATTCTTGTACAACTTCCCTGGCCAGTGCAATGTGAACTGATCCATTACCCAACAACGAAGCAAGTCGGCTTCCCTTCTACGCCTAACAATATATCTGACATCACTGTTCCAACACCTGTTGGTACACCTGGCAGCAGTGCTCCGAGTCAGTTTCTTCTCCACCAGTGACTGCTGTAGCTAACAATCAGCTGATCGACACTGTACCTGAACAAGTGTTGGATCAAAGCGCGAGCAGCAGAGATATAACAAGCAGAGCTGGACGAGGGCGTGAAAGAGGTCGTGAAAGATTGTGCGGAAGAGATAGGTAGAGTACACACACAACCCGCACATATAAAAGAGAGGAGCTTACGACGACGTTTCGGCCCGACTTGGACCATTTACAAAGTCACACTAACACACAGAGACAGAGGAAGGGTATTTATAGGCAGGCAGACAGGGGAGGGTACAAGAGAGTGGGGAAATGTAGGAGTAGTGGTAGTAGTGGTAGTAGTAAAGGTAGTAGTAAAGGTAGTAGAGTAGACAAACTAACACTCTTCGCACTAATCTAGTTCATACCTCCCCTACCTCCACAGATTCTCCTGGTGTCTACTCTATTTCTTGCTCCTCCTGTCCTCTTCAGTACTTCGGAGAAACTGGCCGATCTCTTTCTGACAGACTCAGGGAGCACAAAAATAGTGTTAGGCTTGCCGACACTAATAATGCTCTTTTCTGTCATGTCAGAGATCACAGTCATCCCATTGATTGGTCTTCTGCTAAAACTGTCTACCCTACGTCTAACTTTCATAGTCGCCGCCTGGTTGAATCCTCCCTTATACACAACTTTCCCTGTATGAATCTTAGCCCTGGCTTTGTCTCTGTTGATGCTTTCCTCTCTCATTACATTGTTAAATGCTCTAAACTTCAGAACACCCGTGACTTAACCTGATTCCTTCCCTGTCTTATCTTCCCCCTTCTCCTTTTTTCTCCTTGGGTTTTCCTTTCTTTCTGTTCTTTCTTTTGCCTTGTATTTTCCTTCATTTTTTCGCTTTTCTTCCCTCTCGTACCCCTTGCGGGCCGCTAGCCTCATAGCAGTGCTCCTTCCCATATGACTGTCTACTCTACTACCTTTACTACTACCTTTACTACTACCACTACTACCACTACTCCTACATTTCCCCACTCTCTTGTACCCTCCCCTGTCTGCCTGCCTATAAATACCCTTCCTCTGTCTCTGTGTGTTAGTGTGACTTTGTAAATGGTCCAAGTCGGGCCGAAACGTCGTCGTAAGCTCCTCTCTTTTATATGTGCGGGTTGTGTGTGTATTGTTCCAGTCACGGTATTGTGCCTTTTTTGTTATTTATAGATAGGTAGAGGTAGCCTCCCTCAGCCACCTCACCTCCTACCAACAGAGTTCCAGGAAAACGCCTACCAGGTACATAATCATCAAGCTCACCAGCAACAGAACATGCAAAGAAATCAGCTGCTGAATCATTACCGAAACACAAGAAGTGCAGGAAACAGGATACCATCCTCCCAGGCACCTAGACAGTGTTCCTGCTGTCACCTGACGTGGCACCTGTTTGTCGAAACAAACAGGTGTTTAGATTTTTCTTCTCAGAAAAGAACAGCAGGATCTCAGAAGTCTTGAATACATACATCGCCCACCCATCTATTCTCATTTAGGCTCACTGGGCGATTTTGTGCATTATACAAGACCAAATAGTTACATCTCAATTTCTGCCCCAGTGTCCTAACTGTCTCATTGACGTTACCATTCTTAATCATCTGGAAATGATGTCCTTCAAGCTATGCATAAACCCTAGTACCACTGTACTAGGGGCAGTAAATAGACCCCATCAACTTTCTGATGAATCAATGTTGATCCTCTTCTGCTTCAACATAAATGTCAGCCTGTAATTGTTGGTGACCTCTAGCAACATTTTATACCGAAGAATTGCCTACTCACGTGTTTGGCTCCTCCCTAGACCCTGTAGTGATTGATCTATCTGAAGACAATAGTCATTTGCAAACCCATTGGCTATGTTGGATCATCTGACCACAAAGCCGTCTTTACGACGCTGAAGATTCTAACAGAACAAAGTGAAGAATCTACACGCACAACCTGGCTGTGGGAAAGAGAAAAGTGACCAGCCCTTTGCTCGGAGCTCTCCACCTCCAGTTGGAATGCTCTTCTTCAAGGTGACGTTGATAACTAAGTGAATGTCTTCACCGAACACATCCTTAATTTACCACAAATACATCCCTCACCGGCAGACTGTGACGAAGCCTTCAGATTAGCTTTGTTGGTCGCTACTGCTAAGTACAAGGCTTGAAGAATGTATAAGAGACATCGTACTATTGGGCCCTGCATAAATAAGTTTTTGGCAAAGGGAGGAAGTCCAAAACTTGGCCATCTCTGGGTGGGAGGCTAACACAAAAATAAAACTAGCCTCAGGTAAGGTGGACTCAAAAACCTGATGGTCATTGGTCAAAGACCAACAAAGTCTTTCATCTGATGAAATTATTCCACCTCTAAATCGACAGGAAGGGACCGTCTCTAATAGCAGTCTGGAGAAAGCTGGCCTTTTTAAAAAAACATACCACGAGTGGGGTTATAACCCGCGATCAGAGGCATAAAACTCCATACCGACGCGTTAGCCACTGCACCACTTTCCTGGCAAGATCCAAGTTCCTGATCCAGCAATGTAACCTCCTTTGCTAACGTCAAGAACTGTGTCGAAGTTGTCAGGGGTGACAATAAAGCAGGATGAAGCGTATTTTCTTTTAAAATCGCTGGACCAAGGAAATGCTGTGGGCTCAGATAAGGTGAGCCCAAGATTGCTGAGTAGATGTGCAGACCAGTTATCGTCACCTCTAAGTCGCATCTATCAGCACTGCCTAGCACAGTGTGAATGACCTTCTCTGTGGAAAGAGGGAAATGTAGTCCCAGTTCACATAAAGGAAAGCAGAGCGGAAATCAGCAACTGCAGACCAGTGTCACTCCTGTCTATCACTTGTAAAATTCTTGAGACAATAATCTTACGGCTGATGGCATAGTTTACTGACTAACACTTGGTTATATGTGACCATCAATAGGGCTTCAGAAAGGGTCACTGCTGCTGATCTGCTGTTAAACCTCTCCACTATGTGGCACCAGTCACTGGATGAATCCAAGGTCAGCTGTGCAGGAGAACTGGACATTGCTGGTGTTTTTGTCTGAGTATGGCACCAGGGGGAATTGGCCTGTATGTCAAAGAGTGTTCAGAGATACTGAACACCACAAATGATGTAGTTGAAGTTCTGACAATAAAAATCGAGAACCAAAACCTAGTCATTGTACTTGTATATAAGCCACCAGATGCAACTTCCCAACAGTTCAAAGAACAACTATCAAAAATTGACTCCTGTCTGGAAAACCTTCCAGCCCCATCCCCAAACATCTTGCTGCTTGGTGACTTCAATCTTAGACATACAAAATGTAAGAATATAGCAAATAATGTTGTAGCAGAAATAATCCCTGGCGGCAGCTCAGATGAAAAGTCACACACACATGAGCTGCTGAATTTTTGCAACAAACACACCCTAAGTCAGCAGATAGTGGAGCCAACGAGATAGAGAATACACTAGACCTTATCTTCACAAATAATAAGGACCTGGTAAGAAACATAACAATATAAAAAACAACAAATTCTGATCACACTCTAATCGAAGTCCAGACGTACATGCACAGGAGTCCTGATCAGCAAAACGCATATAGCTATGAGGGTACCTTTACCAAATTCAACTTCAACAACAAGAACATCAACTGGGATCTGGTAAACTATGCCCTAAATGAAACATGTTGGGAAGATATCTTGAATTACATGGACCCTAACCAGTGCCTTGAAAAGATCAACCTCCTGGTAGCTGAAATAAAGAAGAGAAGAAGTAAACAGGAGAGAGAGAGACACTCCTTATACAGGAGAAGACGAAGAATCACTGAGCTCCTCAAGAATGCCGGACTATCTGATTCACGGAAGGAAGCGCTAACCAGGGAAGTGGAAAATATTGAGCTAAAATTAAAGGACTCATACAGGATCCAGGAGAGTCAATAGGAGCTAAGAGCGATTAGTGAAACTGAAAGAAATTCGAAATATTTCTTTTCGTATTCCAAAAACAAGGCAAAAACCATTTCTAGTATAGGACCCCTGCTCAGACCAGACGGATCTTACACAGATGACAACAAAGAAATGAGTGAGATACTGAAATCTCAATATGACTCTGTATTCAGCGAACCACTAATCCGTCTAAAGATAGAAAATCCAAACAATTTTTACATGAATGAGCCTCAAAACCCTGCCAATGTATGCCAAATTTCTGACATAACCCTAACTCTTCTAGACTTTGAGAAAGCCATCGACGACATGCCCATGCACTCAGCCCCAGGCCCAGACTCGTGGAACTCTGTGTTCATTAAAAACTGCAAGAAAGCACTCTCACAGACCCTAAGTATGCTATGGAGAAGGAGCTTAGACACAGGCGAGATTTCAGTCACAAAAAACAACGGATATAGCCCCACTCCATAAAGGTGGCAGCAAAGCAGTAGCTAAGAATTATAGACCAATAGCTTTAACGTCCCATATCATAAAAATCTTTGAAAGAGTTCTAAGAAGCAGGATAGCAAACCACCTGGACTCCCAAAAATTGCACAACCCAGGGCAACATGGTTTCAGAGCAGGTCACTCCTGCCTCTCGCAACTGCTAGACCACTATGATATGGTCTTAGATGTTCTGGAAAACAAGCAGAATGCAGATGTAATATACACAGATTTTGCAAAAGCCTTTGACAAGTACGATCATGGTGTAATAGCACAAAAAATGCGTGCTAAAGGGATAACTGGCAAAGTAGGCAGATGGATCTTCAATTTCCTAACCAATCGAACACAAAGAGTAGTGGTAAACAGAGTTAAATCGGATGCTGCCATAGTGAAGAGCTCTGTCCCACAAGACACAGTACTCGCACCTATCCTGTTCCTCATTATCATATCAGACATAGACAGAGATGTAAACCATTGAGGACACGGCAAATCTCCAAGAAGATATAAACCAAGTTTTCCAATGGGCAACAGAGAACAATATGATGTTCAATGAAGACAAATTCCAACTACTCCGTTATGGAAAACTGGAGGAAATAATAGCTAGGACTGAGTATATTACAAACTCCAATCACACAATAGAGCGGAAAAGTAATGTGAAGGACCTGGGTGTGGTAATGTCCGAAGACCTCACCTTAAAGGACCACGACAGTGCCACTATTGTGGAGGAAACTGATAGTATGGATAATGAGAACATTCAAGACAAGAGATGCCAAGCCAATGATGATCCTTTTTAAATCACTTGTTCTCTCTAGGCTAGAATACTGCTGTACATTAACATCCCCATTCAAGGCAGGTGAAATTGCAGATCTAAAGAATGTACAGAGAACCTTTATTGCACGTATAAGTTCCATCAAACACCTTAACTACTGAGACGCTTGGAAGCAATAGACTTATATTCACTGGAGCGCAGGCGAGAGAGATATATCATAATCTACACCTGGAAGATTCTGGAGGGACTGGTCCCTAATATGCACACAGAAATCACTCCATACGAAAGCAAAAGACTTGGCAGACGGTGCAATGTACCCCCAGTGAAAAGTAGGGGCTCCATTGGTGCACTAAGTGAAAACACAATAAGTGTCCGGGGCCCAAGACTGTTCAACAGCCTCCCACCGGCCATAAGAAGCATTACCAGTAGACCTCTGGTTGCCTTCAAGAGGGAGCTGGACAGATACCTAAAGTCAGTGCCAGATCAGCCGGGCTGTGGTTCGTACGTTGGACTACGTGCAGCCAGCAGTAACAGCCTCGTTGATCAGGCCCTGATCCACCGGGAGGCCTTGTCATAGACCGGGCCGCGTGGACGTCGATCCCTGGAATGCTCTCCAGGTAGGGACTCTTGGGCAAAACTGCAAGTACTAGGAGTCACTGGCTCTGCACTATGTCTCTTTAGAGATTACATTCAAGATAGATCCCTGGAAATATTTCTCAATGGGAGAGAGAACACAAAACACTCTAAGAACATAAGAAAAAAGGAACACTGCAGCAGGCCTACTGACCCATGCGAGGCAGGTCCATCACTCACCGGCTTAGACCTGACCACCTGGAGGTAACCTTCACCAGGTAAACTTCAGGTAGTCAGGTCACTTCCACATAAGGAATTAGTACGGCATCTGACCTAGTAGCACAAGCTAGTCAGGTCCAACTCACATCCACCCACACCCACTCATGCATTTATCTAACCTATTTTTAAAACTATACAACGTCCCAGCCTCTATGATGGTACTCGGGAGTTTGTTCCACTCATCCACAACTCTATCTGAATCTGAACTTTTCCAACTTGAAACCATTGCTGCGAGTCCTGTCTTGGCTGGATATTTTCAGCACACTATTTACATCCCCTTTATTTATTCCTGTTTTCCATTTTATTATTTTATTAACACATCAGCCGATTCCCACCAAGGCAGGGTGGCCCGAAAAAGAAAAACTTTCATCATCATTCACTCCATCACTGTCTTGCCAGATGGGTGTTTTACACTACAGTTATAAAACTGCAACATTAACACCCCTCCTTCAGAGTGCAGACACTGTACTTCCCATCTCCAGGACTCAAGTCCGGCCTGCTGTTTTCCCTGAATCCCTTCATAAATGCTACTTTGCTCACACTCCAACAGCACGTCAAGTATTAAAAACCATTTGTCTCCATTCACTCCTATCAAATACGCTCACGCATGCTTGCTGGAAATCCAAGCCCCTCGCACACAAAACCTCTTTTACCCCCTCCCTCCAACAATTCCTAGGCCGACCCCTACCCCGCCTTCCCTCCACTACAGATTTATACACTCTCGAAGTCATTCTGTTTTGTTCCATTCTCTCTACATGTCCAAAGCACCTCAACAACCCCTCCTCAGCTCTCTGGATAATAGTTTTGGTAATCCCGCACCTCCTCCTAATTTCCAAACTCCGAATTCTCTGCATTATATTCACACCACACATTGACCTCAGACATGACATCTCCACTGCCTCTAGCCTTCTCCTCGTTGCAACATTCATCACCCATGCTTCACACCCATATAAGAGTGTTGGAATAACTATACTCACATACATTACCCTCTTTACTTCAATGGACAAAGTTCTTTGTCTCCACAGACTCCGAAGTGAACCACTCACCCTTTTCCCCTCATCAATTCTATAATTCACCTCATCCTTCATAGCCCCATCTGCTGACATGTCCGCTCCCAAATATCTGAATACATTCACCTCCTCCATATTCTCTCCCTCCAATCTGATATCCAATCTTTCGTCACCTAATCTTTTTGTTATCCTCATCACCTTACTCTTTCCTATATTCACTTTCAATTTTCTTCTTTTACATACCCTCCCAAATTCATCCACCAACCTCTGTAACTTCTCTTCAGAATCTCCCAAAAGCACAGTGTCATCAGCAAAAAGCAACTGTGACAACTCCCACTTTGTATCTGATTCTTTATCTTTTAACGCCACTCCTCTTGCTAAGACCCTCGCATTCACTTCTTTTACAACCCCATCTATAAATATATTGAATAACCATGGTGACATCACACATCCTTGTCTAAGGCCCACTTTTACTGGGAAATAGTCCCCTTCCCTCCTACACACTCTAACCTGAGCCTCACTATCCTCATAAAAACTCTTCACTGCTTTCAGTAACCTACCTCCAATTCCATACACCTGCAACATCTGCCACATTGCCCCCCTATCCACCCTATCATACGCCTTTTCCAAATCCATAAATGCCACAAAAACCTTTTTACCCTTATCCAAATACTGTTCACCTATATGTTTCACTGCAAACACTTGGTCTACACACCCCCTACCTTTCCTAAAGCCCCCTTTTTCATCTGCTATCCTGCTTTCTGTTTTACTCTTAATTCTTTCAATAATAACTCTACCATACACTTTACCTGGTATACTCAACAGATTTATTTCCCTATAATTTTTGCACTCTCTTTTGTCCCCTTTGCCTTTATACAAAGGAACAATACACGCTCTCTGCCAGTCCCTAGGTACCTTACCCTCTTCCATACATTTATTAAATAATAGCACCAACCACTCTAAAATTATATCTCCGCCTGCTTTTAACATTTCTACCTTTATCCCATCAATTCCAGCTGCCTTACCCACTTTCATTCTACCCACTGCCTCACGAACTTCCCCCACACTCGCAACTGGCTCTTCCACACTCCTACAAGATGTTATTCATCCTTGTCCTATACACGAAATCACAGCTTCCCTGTCTTCATCAACATTTCACAACTCCTTAAAATATTTCCTCCATCTTCCCGATACCTCTAACTCTCCATGTAATAACTCTTCTCTCCTATTTTTAACTGTCAAATCCATTTGTTCCCTATTCTTCCTCAACTTATGAATCTCACTCCAAAACTTTTTCTTATTTTCAACGAAATTTGTTGATAACATCTCACCCACTCTCTCATTTGCTCTCTTTTTACATTGCTTCACCACTCTCTTAACCTCTCTTTTTCTCTTCATATACTCTTCTCTCCTTGCATCACTTCTACTTTGTAAAAACCTCTCATATGCTAACTTTTTCTCCCTTACTACTCTCTTTACATCATCATTCCACCAATCGCTCTTCTTCCCTCCCACACCCACTCGCCTGTAACCACAAACTTCTGCTGAACACTCTAACACTACATTCTTGAACCTGCCCCATACATCTTCGACCCCATTGCCTGCACTCTCACTAGCCCATCTATCCTCCAATAGTTGTTTATATCTTACCCTAACTGCCTCCTCTTTTAGTTTATAAACTTCACCTCTCTCTTACTTACTGCTTCTATTTCCTTGTATCCCATCTACCTTTTACTCCCACTTTAGCTACAACTAAAATGTGATCTGATATATCTGTGGCCCCTCTATAAACATGTATATCCTGAAGTCTATTCAACAGTCTTTTATCTACCAATATGTAGTCCAACAAACTACTGTCATTACGCCCTACATCATATCTTGTATACTTATTTATCCACTTTTTCTTAAAATATGTATTACCTATAACTAAACCCCTTTCTATACAAAGTTCAATCAAAGGGCTCCCATTATCATTTACACCTGGCACCTCAAACTTACCTACCACACCCTCTCTGCATGTTTCTCCCACTTTAGCATTTAGGTCCCCTACCACAATTACTCTCTCACTTTGTTCAAAAGTTCCCAAAATCTATCTCTCCCCTACACTCCTCTCTTCTCCAGGTGCATACACGCCTATTATAACCCACTTTTCGCATCCGACCCTTATTTTAATCCACATAATCCTTAAATTTACACATTTATATTCCCTCTTCTCCTTCCATAACTGGCCCTTCAACATTATTGCTACCCCTTTCTTAGCTCTAACTCTCTCAGATACTCCTGACTTAATCCCATTTATTTCTCCCCACTGAAACTCGCCTACCCCCTTCAGCTTTGTTTCGCTTAGGGCCAGGACATCCAACTTCTTTTCATTCATAACATCAGCAATCATCTCTTTCTTATCATCCGCACTACATCCACGCACATTCAAACAACCCAGTTTTATAAAGTTTTTCTTTTTCTTTTTTTTTAGTAAATGTGTACAGGAGAAGGGGTTACTAGCCCATTGCTCCCTGCATTTTAGTCACCTTATAAGACACGCATGGCTTACTGAGGAAGAATTCTTTTCCACTTCCCCATGGACAATAGAGGAAATAAAGAAGAACAAGAGCTATTAAGAAAAAGAAGAAAAACATAGATGTGTGTATGTATATATATACATGTGCATGCCTGTGTAGTGTGACCTACATGTAAGTAGAAGTAGCTAGATATACCTGTTATCCAGCGTGTTTATGATACAGAAAAAAGACACCAGCAATCCTACCATCATGTAAAACAGTTTCAGGTTTCTGTTTCACAGTCACCTGGCAGGACGGTAGTACCTCCCTGGGTGGTTGCTGTCTACCAACCTACTACTCCATTTATACACCTCAATTATATCCCCCCTAATTCTACGCATTTCTAGAGAGTGCAGATTCAAGACCCTCAGTCTATCCTCATAGGGAAGATTTCTGATACATGGGATCAACTTTGTCATCCTCCTCTGTACGTTTTCCAGTGCATTTATATCCATTCTGTAATACGGTGACCAGAACTGTGCAGCATAATCTAAATGAGGCCTAACCAAAGATAAATAGAGTTGAAGAATAACCTGAGGACTTCTATTATTTATACTTCTTGATATGAAGCCAAGGATTCTGTTAGCTTTATTGCGAACACTTATGCACTGTTGTCTTGGTTTCAGATTACTGCTAACCAGAACTCCTAAATCCTTCTCGCAATCACAAGTATTAAGATCTACATTATTCAGTTTATAAAATGGCACACCAACCCCACTATGAGAAAATTGTTCATCAGTAGAGACGTATGCAGCTTTTTCTCATGGCATGTATAGTAAGGGAGACGGGTATGTGGCATGGTTATTGTCCTGCCCAACATTTAGAACTTTGCATTTGTCTACATTAAACTGCATCTGCCATTTCTCCGACCACTGCATCAGTCTATTCAAATCATCCTGCAGTGCTCTAATGTCCTCATTAGAATGAATTGGACGGCCTATTTTGTCTTCAGCAAATTTGCTTATGTTGCTATTTATTCCCTCATATATGTCGTTTATGTAAACTGTAAACAACAGGGGGCCCAAAACTGACCCCTGTGGGACACCGCTTGAGACGTGCCCCCATTCTGATTTCTCCCCATTTATGCAAACTCTCTGCCGCCTATTTGTCAACCATGCCTCTACCCAGGAAAAAATTTCACCTCCTATTCCGTGTGCCTTAAGTTTCCCCAGTAGCCTCTGATGTGGAACTTTATCGAAAGCCTTACTGAAGTCCATATACACAATATCATATTCATTACCATGATCTACCTCCTCAAACACCTCAGTGAAAAAAGTTAGTAAATTCGTAAGACAGGAACGCCCCTTAGTAAAACCGTGTTGAGATTCATTAATCAATTTATGCCTTTCAAGATGGCTACGAATTGCCTCGGCAATTATTGATTCCATAAATTTACCAACTATGGAGGTAAGGCTTATTGGTCTATAGTTCGAAGCTAAGGACCTGTCACCTGCCTTGTAAATAGGTATTACATTTGCCCTTTTCCACTTGTCTGGCACTATGCCAGTTTGTGGTGATATATTGAAAAGATTTGCCAAAGGTTTGCTGAGTTCCTCTTTACATTCCTTTAAAACTCTTGCAAACAGTTCATCAGGGCCTGGGGATTTGTTAGGTTTTAATTTCTCTATTTGTCTGATGACCATGTCACTAGTTACCCCAATCGAGCATAGTCTATTATCTTCCTTTTCTGTTGGTGCAAGTGTTCCACATTGAAGTGTGCTTGGGTCAATATTATGGAATGTCTACAACTCATCTTCAACTCATCCTAGAATCCCATGACATATACTTATCCAAGGGAAGAAGTACCAGTGTCCAGCTCGAAAATACGATAAACAGTGTCGAGTTGTGAGTTGTCAGTGAACAATTTCAACAACATAAGTCAGTATATCATCCAGTCAACCATAGTGAAAAACAGCAGTTTCTGATGGAAGTAGAAAAAAAACTAGAAAAACTAAACCCAGTACAGTGATCCACAAGTGCCTAAACCTCAGGTGGTAAACCAGGATGAGGTTAACCAGGATGCCAGAAGTAAACAGGGTGCCAGAGGTAAACCAGGGTGCCAGAGGTACGTCCGTCCGTCATAGTAGGAGCTGCAAGAAGCACCGGATTTTTCTCTAACACGCAAGTTACACTTTTGTATCAATCTGATCATTATTACTCTGTTTAATTATCTTCCAGTGGTCTGTCTCGCGTAACCCAAATAATCCTTACAGGATTCATTAAATAAGTGATACTGGATCTCGTCAGATCCAAGAAATAAGGGAACCAATGACCGGATTCAAACCGGTATCCTCGTCCGGATTTAATAAGCGGACGGAGTTTTAGTTGGCCTTATCAAACAGCCAAACAATAACAATAACTTAAAGCGGTAAGAGTGTTCAAACACTTACATATGCAAATAAAATAGATACGATACAAATATACGGATCACCACTTCAGGTAAGCTATTAGTAGAATATACAGTAAAACAACCAACAAAATCAATCATGAAACCCTGTGTATATGCAACCAAACAAACTAACGTTCCACTGGATGGATTACATGCAACTTCTGTGGAAAATGGTGCCACGCCCTTGTGCAGGCATTCAGGAATCAACTACATTAGATATTAAACCAGGAAGTGTTTTTGGGTATGCCCAAATGAGACTAGGCTGTGGAAGAAAATCACATTGATGTTAAAGATGACAACATCAAATCGGCCATCATAAAAAACATGACAGCATTCTATAACAGTTGTGAAAGTAAA
>WNWK01022675.1:0-32143 GCA_009830355.1 Cherax destructor
ACCACCAAAACCCCAAACCAACTCCCCCCAAAACCCCAACCCACCAAAACTCCCACCAAAACTAACACCCAAACTCCACCCCCCAACTCCAAACCCTTACCAACCCACCACAACTACCACCACAATAACATAAAAACCAAAGGTCAGAGTGCGTCACGGGGTTCAAAAGGGGAAACACAGAACAGGAAAATGATGGTGACAGAAAACTTTTTTTCCCTCTCTTTTTTTTTTTTTTTTTTTTTTTTTTTTTTTTTCTCTCTCTCTCTCTCTCTCCTCTTTTTTTTAGATTTTTTTCACCAAGTTTGTCAAAATTTGTTCTTATGAAATCCAATGAAAACCCCAAAAAACTCAAAAACCTAAGAACTTTTAAAAAAAAAAAAAGAACTCATAACAAAAAAAACACAAAAGTACAAAAAGAAACAGCGGAACAAAAAGAACACAAAAACCCGCAAAAAACCATCAAAAAACGCGAACCAAAAAACCTAAAAAACCCCCTGAACGTCAAAATCAAGAACATGACCCTTCAAAACCGCTAACACCACAGAAACACACAAAAAGAAACCCGAAAAATAACACAATGAAAAACCGAAAACCCCAAGGCACTAAAAATAATGAAAAAACGCAAAATCCCCGGAAACACAAAGAACCCTCATGAACACTTCAGAACACCAAAAAAACACGGGAAGAACAAACATCAACTGGAAGCCCAGCGATGGGAACCCGGAATACCCACACCAGTAAAGTACCCACCCAGTAAGTACACCAGTAAGTACCCCACCCCAAACCCCCAGGCAGCCATATGAATCCGGTTCAGACAGAAACAAAAAAGACACGTCACCTTGACTCAGACCTATCCAAATCACTGGCCGTTTTAGAAGCCTTTGCATAAAGGGCTTCACACGTCATATGGATTTGCTTCTTCGCTTTTTTTGGTTTTAAAGTCTATCTCTAACGAAGGTCATTAAGGTTGGTTGGTTAATGGGGAAAGTCTATCTACTACACGAGGGTCATTAAGGTTGGTTGGTTAATTAGGTTTAAAGTCTATCTACTACACGAGGGGCATTAAGGTTGGTTGGCTAATGGGGTTTTAAAGTCTATCTACTACACGGGGGGCATTAAGGTTGGTTGGTTAATGGGGTTTAAAGTATATCTGCTACACGAAGGTCATTAAGTTTGGTTGACCAGGAGCTACATTAACTCAGCAAATGTGGCCTGGCTGCCCTGGTTGACATTAACCAGGAAGTAGGTGATTATTAGTTCTGTGGCAACCTCAGAACATGACGGGGAGGGAGAAAGAGAGAGAGAAAAGGGAGAAAAAAAAAAAAAATGCGGTTAAATGTTTAGCCATGTGTGTGTGTATATATTCATCTATTGTGGTTGCAGGGGTCGGTTACAGCTCCTGGCCGCCTCTTCGCTGGTGTGTGGGATGTGTGCTCACCTAACACTACGCACAGGGAGATCGAATCAGGTTCCCGGCTTCGCTACAATCCAACTACGCAGCTTCCGTTCAGGTGCCCACCTGACACATCCCTGACGGAACTTTGAGGTACCAAGGTTATCAATCACTGCTACAACCACTCAGCTTGCAGGCACCTCCATTGCAACATTTAAACACGGAGGATCGACATCACAGTCTTCTGAATACTTATCAAAGTAAATTATATATTTCGGTGATAGTGGAAGGAAGATACGCAGTTGTAATGTCAGGTAGACAGCAGGTAGTCTTTGCAGGTGCTGTGAATCGACCCCTTGGCTCTCGTCTTGGTCAGTACAAAAGTAAATGGGCAAAACACAGGTACAACATATGGGTGTGTTTGGGAACGTTTCGCCCACACAAGAGCTTCTTCAGTCCAATACAAAGAGAGCATAGTTGAAGATCAGAGGAGTTTGAGTAATCAGTCTCACCCACACACACACACACACACACACACACACACACACACACACACATTATACACATTAACCAGGTGTTGGTATCCACGTCTGACCTACATTCTCACCTGGTTATACGGGCCACCACGTCAAGGAGAAAGTTGTGGTGAAAGTGAAAGTGTATTTACCTGTCTGTAGCGCAGGGTCGAGTCACAGCTCCTGGCCACGCCTCTACGCTTGCCAGATTCAGTCCTTTTTGTCTCTGGGAAGTTATCGTATCTATTCTTAAAACTGTTATGGAGTTTGCCTCCATAACTTCTTCCTAGATCACTCTGAGGCTGAAAATACTTCCTGACAGCCCTGTGGCTCATCTGTGTTTTCGACTTCAGTGCCCTCGAGTACATGTTTCCGCCTCCCAAGCAGCTACCTCTGTCTATCATATCAATTCCTCTGAGTATTTTGAATGTTGTTATCATGTCTCCCCTGGTTCTTCTGGTCAAAAAGGACGTTAGGTACAATTACTTTAGCCTCTTCTAGTAACTTAGCTCAGGGACTAGTCTTGTTGCATACTTCTGCACTTTCTGCGGTGTCTGAACCTGCTGCTGAGGTGTGGGTTCCACACTGGTGCTGCGTGACTCCAAGATGGTCCTGATATGTTGTATAAAGTGGCAGGAATGACTCTTTGTTGAGGTTCCTGAGGTTATTGTCTTGATGTGAACCTCTGGTGATATGCTAGGCACTATGTTCACCCCTAGGTCCTTCTTTCTAAGTGAGGTCTACAGTCTCTGGTGATATGCTAGGCAGTATGTTCACCCCCAGATCCTTCTCTTTGAGTGAAATGCTAGACGGTATATTCACTCTTAGATCCTGCTCTCTGAGTGAGGACTATAGTCTCTGGTGATATGCTAGGCACTATGTTCACCCCTGATCCTCTTAAAGTGAGGTCTACAGTCTTTGTCCTAGAGTGTGTACTTTGTGTCAGTTTTCTCACACCTTGGCCAATTTTCATAACCATGCATTTCCTGGGGTTGAATTCAAGCGCCACTTACCTGACCAACTTCGCAGTGTGTCCAGATCTCAGCGTTGTATTCTCCTTATTAGTTCTGCATCATCAGCAAACAGAGATACATCTGGCTGGATCCCATCTGGTGTGTCATTAACACAAAGCAGGAACAACAATGATCCTAATACTGATCCTTGTGCACCCGTTTATTATTCTTACCCATTCCGACGTCTCTTTCTTGGTACTCTTTAGTCTTTGATCCAGTAGTCTTTGATCCAGTACTTAGTCTTTGATCCAGCAGTTACTCTTTGATACAGTACCTAGTCTTTGATCCAGCAGTTACTCTTTGATACAGTACTTAGTCTTTGATCCAGCAGTTAGTCTTTGATCCAGTACTTAGTCTTTGATCCAGTACTTAGTCTTTGATCTAGTACTTAGTCTTTGATCCAGTACTTAGTCTTTGATCCAGTACTTAGTCTTTATCCAGTAGTTAGTCTTTGATCCAGTACTTAGTCTTTGATCCAGCAGTTAGTCTTTGATCCAGCACTTAGTCTTTGATCCAGCAATTAGTCTTTGATCCAGTACTTAGTCTTTGATCCAGTACTTAGTCTTTGATCCAGTACTTAGTCTTTGATCCAGTACTTAGTCTTTGATCCAGTACTTAGTCTTTGATCCAGTACTTAGTCTTTTATCCAGTAGTTAGTCTTTGATCCAGTACTTAGTCTTTGATCCAGTACTTAGTCTTTGATCCAGTACTTAGTCTTTGATCCAGCAGTTAGTCTTTGATCCAGCAGTTAGTCTTTAATCCAGTACTTAGTCTTTGATCCAGTACTTAGTCTTTTATCCAGTAGTTAGTCTTTGATCCAGTACTTAGTCTTTGATCCAGTACTTAGTCTTTGATCCAGTACTTAGTCTTTGATCCAGCAGTTAGTCTTTGATCCAGCAGTTAGTCTTTGATCCAGTACTTAGTCTTTGATCCAGCAGTTAGTCTTTGATCCAGCACTTAGTCTTTGATCCAGTACTTAGTCTTTGATCCAGTACTTAGTCTTTGATCCAGTAGTTAGTCTTTGATCCAGTACTTAGTATTTGATCCAGTACTTAGTCTTTGATCCAGTACTTAGTCTTTGATCCAGCAGTTAGTCTTTGATCCAGCAGTTAGTCTTTGATCCAGTACTTAGTCTTTGATCCAGCAGTTAGTCTTTGATCCAACACTTAGTCTTTGATCCAGTACTTAGTCTTTGATCCAGTACTTAGTCTTTGATCCAGCAGTTAGTCTTTGATCCAGCACTTAGTCTTTGATCCAGTACTTAGTCTTTGATCCAGCAGTTAGTCTTTGATCCAGCACTTAGTCTTTGATCCAGCACTTAGTCTTTGATCCAGCAGAGTAGGTTGCCTGTCATTCCACCCTGTGCCTCAGGTTGCTGGCCCATTGTTTTGTAACATACAGAGTTAAACACCTTCCTGCAGTCCTAGAATGTGCAGTTTACCCATCCTTATCCTTTCTCTCTCTCTCTCTCTCTCTCTCTCTCTCTCTCTCTCTCTCTCTCTCTCTCTCTCCTCTCTCTCTCTCTCCTCTCTCTCTCTCTCTCTCTCCTCTCTCTACGAAGAGGTGATGGGGTATTAATGGGAGTTGAATAGACGTGGGACACAGGATATAAATGCTTGTGTGTGTGTGTGTGTGTGTGTGTGTGTGTGTGTGTGTGTGTGTGTGTTTCGACAGATACACTTGACTATTGGTTGAATGGCACAGTTACATAATGCATAAAAGATGTATAGATGTAGGTGGGAATACAGAGGCAGTGGGAACTGACAAGCCACTATGTATACTGTGGGAACTGACAAGCCACTATGTATACTGTGGGAAGTGACAAGCCACTATGTATACTGTAGGAACTGACAAGCCACTATGTATACTGTGGGAACTGACAAGCCACTATGTATACTGTGGGAACTGACAAGCCACTATGTATACTGTGGGAACTGACAAGCCACTATGTATACTGTGGGAACTGACAAGCCACTATGTATACTGTGGAAACGGACAAGCCACTATGTATACTGTGGAAACGGACAAGCCACTATGTATACTGTGGGAACTGACAAGCCACTATGTATACTGTGGGAACTGACAAGCTACTATGTATACTGTGGGAACTGACAAGCCACTATGTATACTGTGGGAACTGACAAGCCACTATGTATACTGTAGGAACTGACAAGCCACTATGTATACTGTGGGAACTGACAAGCCACTATGTATACTGTGGGAACTGACAAGCCACTATGTATACTGTAGGAACTGACAAGCCACTATGTATACTGTAGGAACTGACAAGCCACTATGTATACTGTGGGAACTGACAAGCTACTATGTATACTGTAGGAACTGACAAGCCACTATGTATACTGTAGGAACTGACAAGCCACTATGTATACTGTAGGAACTGACAAGCCACTATGTATACTGTAGGAACTGACAAGCCACTATGTATGCTGTAGGAACTGACAAGCCACTATGTATACTGTAGGAACTGACAAGCCACTATGTATACTGTAGGAACTGACAAGCCACTATGTATACTGTGGGAACTGACAAGCCACTATGTATACTGTGGGAACTGACAACCACTATGTATACTGTAAACTACAAGCACTATGTATACTGTGGGAACTGACAAGCCACTATGTATACTGTAGGAACTGACAAGCCACTATGTATACTGTAGGAACTGACAAGCTACTATGTATACTGTAGGAACTGACAAGCTACTATGTATACTGTAGGAACTGACAAGCCACTATGTATACTGTAGGAACTGACAAGCCACTATGTAATGTAGGAACTGACAAGCCACTATGTATACTGTAGGAACTGACAAGCCACTATGTATCTGTAGGAACTGACAAGCCACTATGTATACTGTAGGAACTGACAAGCCACTATGTATACTGTAGGAACTGACAAGCCACTATGTATACTGTAGGAACTGACAAGCCACTATGTATACTGTAGGAACTGACAAGCCACTATGTATACTGTAGGAACTGACAAGCCACTATGTATACTGTAGGAACTGACAAGCCACTATGTATACTGTAGGAACTGACAAGCCACCAGCTAAAAAATCTACAACAATGGGACTGATTGCCAGAGATTTGGTAGAGAGGGAAGGTAGTCCCAACACTGATGACAGCAGACACCAAGTGTTGGACTACACATCACTCTGGTCGTGTTTCCTCGGATTTTATCATCTTTCTGCATCTTTATCATCTTTATCATCTTTATCATCTTTCGTGTTGATTGCAACACGAAAGGCCTAGAGCTAGCTTTCATCTCCTATATATATATATACTCTGATAATAATATTCTTATTATTATTCTTCTTATTCTTCTTCTTCTTCTTCTTATTATTATTATTATTATTATTATTATTATTATTAGTATTATTACTGAAGGGCGTGGTCAGGAAGAACATAAACAATAATCTGAGATCTGATTGGATATCCGGGATGGACTCGCGGGAAAAAACAAAAAAGCTATGTTGTGATTGGTCAGTGTTCTCCGCCGTCTGTCTTCTAATTGGTTCCCCGTTGCGGGCCCGGGTTGTGACGTCACGACCTCGGGAATGACGTCACAACAGTGACGTCACGAGCCGTCCCTCCATTGCAAGGGAAGGATGTGCAACAAGAAGCAGGATTTAATGTCTTAAAAGGCTCCTATTGCCTCTCCTGTGTCTTAAAAGGTTCCTATTGCCTCTCTTGTATCTTAAAAGGCTCCTATTGCCTCTCCTGTGTCTTAAAAGGCTCCTATTGCCTCTCCTGTGTCTTAAAAGGCTCCTATTGCCTCTCCTGTGTCTTAAAAGGCTCCTATTGCCTCTCCTGTGTCTTAAAAGGCTCCTATTGAGTCTCCTGTGTCTTAAAAGGCTCCTATTGCCTCTCCTGTGTCTTAAAAGGCTCCTATTGCCTCTCTTGTGTCTTAAAAGGCTCCTATTGCCTCTCCTGTGTCTTAAAGGTTCATATTGCCTCTCCTGTGTCTTAAAGGCTCCTATTGCCTCTCCTGTGTCTTAAAGGCTCCTATTGCCTCTCCTGTGTCTTAAAAGGCTCCTATTGCCTCTCCTGTGTCTTAAAAGGCTCCTATTGCCTCTCCTGTGTCCTAAAAGGCTCCTATTGCCTCTCCTGTGTCTTAAAAGGCTCCTATTGCCTCTCCTGTGTCTTAAAAGGCTCCTATTGCCTCTCTTGTGTCTTAAAAGGCTCCTATTGCCTCTCCTGTGTCTTAAAAGGTTCCTATTGCCTCTCCTGTGTCTTAAAGGTTCCTATTGCCTCTCCTGTGTCTTAAAGGCTTCTATTGCCTCTCCTGTGTCTTAAAAGGTTCCTATTGCCTATCCTGTGTCTTAAAAGGTTCCTATTGCCTCTCCTGTGTCTTAAAAGGCTTCTATTGCCTCTCCTGTGTCTTAAAAGGCTCCTATTGCCTCTCCTGTGTCTTAAAAGGCTCCTATTGCCTCTCCTGTGTCTTAAAAGGCTCCTATTGCCTCTTTTGTGTCTTAAAAGGCTCCTATTGCCTCTCTTGTGTCTTAAAAGGCTCCTATTGTCTCTCCTGTGTCTTAAAAGGTTCCTATTGCCTCTCCTGTGTCTTAAAAGGCTTCTATTGCCTCTCCTGTGTCTTAAAAGGCTCCTATTGCCTCTACTGTGTCTTAAAAGGCTCCTATTGCCTCTTATGTGTCTTAAAAGGCTCCTATTGCCTCTCCTGTGTCTTAAAAGGCTCCTATTTCCTCTCCAGTGTCTTAAAAAGCTCCTATTTCCTCTTCTGTGTCTTAAAAGGCTCCTATTTCCTCTCCTGTGTCTTAAAAATGCTCCTATTGCCTCTCCTGTGTCTTAAAAGGCTCTTATTTCCTCTCCTGTGTCTTAAAAGGCTCCCATTTCCTCTCTTGTGTCTTAAAAAGCTCTTATTTCCTCTCGTGTGTCTTAAAAGACTCCTATTTCCTCTCCTGAGTCTTAAAAGGTTCCTATTTCCTCTCCTGTGTCTTAAAAGGCTCCTATTTCCTCTCATATGTCTTAAAAGGTTCCTATTTCCTCTCCTGTGTCTTAAAAGACTCCTATTTCCTCTCATGTGTCTTAAAAGGCTCCTATCTTTTTTCCAAGGAATTCAAAGGTTCCATTTTTTTCCAAAGGCTTTATAGGCTCCTATCTTATTCCAAAAACTTAATGGGCTCCTATCTCCTTTCCAAAGGCTCTCTCTAATTTCCAAAGGCTTCAAAGGCTCTATCTCCTTTCCAAAAGTATTAGGGGCATTTGTTGAAAATATTTATTTTACAAAGGCTAAAATATAGGCTATACAATCTATTATATTTTCTTTAACTTGTTCGATAGATAGATTTAACTGATAGATATAGTTTATCTATCTTTTTATCTCTCATTAGAGATAGATGGTACGCCTTTGGAAGATTTCTTGCGAGATATCTCTCGCACCTTTGCTGTACCTGGCTTTAATTCTGGCTCTAACCTTGTTATGCACGCCCATGCACGCCAATGCACGCCCACACACATATCTATGCCCTTATCTCTCTCTCTCTCCACACACACACACACACACACACACACACACACACACACACACACATACACACACACTCACACACACACACACACATACAACAGGCTTAGTGTCTAATTGACATGTGCCTAGGACAAAATGGTAACTAACACACACATATACGTTACTGTTGTTGTTGCTGCTGCTGCTGTTGTTCCTGTTGCTGTTGCTTTTGTTGCTGTCGGCAACGGCAGGGTCAGTCAACCTTGGGTAGCAGCTGTTGAAGGCTGTTGGGTCCAGCTGCCCCTAACACCTGTTGCGATAACGGCAGTACCTGTTCATAGATCTCTCTCTCTCTCTCTCTCTCTCTCTCTCTCTCTCCCTGCTCCATGAGCTTCATCATACCTCTTCTTAAAGCTTCCATTATATCACTCACCAGATTGTTCCACTTCCTGACAACTCTGTGACTGAAGAAATACTTCCTAACATCCCTGTGACTCATCTGAGTCTTCAACTTCCAGTTGTGACCCCTTGTTGCTGTGACCCCTTGTTGCTGTGTCCTCTTCTTGTTGTGTCCCCTTGTTATTGTGACCCCTTGTTGTTGTGTCCCCTTGTTGTTGTGTCCCCTTGTTGTTGTGTCCACTTGTTGTTGTGTCCCCTTGTTGTTGTGTCCCCTTGTTGCTGTGTCCACGTGTTGTTGTGGCCCCTTGTTGTTGTGTCCTCTTGTTGTTGTGTCCTCTTTTTGTTGTGTCCTCTTGTTGTTGTGTCCCCTTGTTGTTGTGTCCCCTTGTTGTTGTGTCCCCTTGTTGTTGTGTCCACTTGTTGTTGTGTCCCCTTGTTGTTGTGTCCCCTTGTTGTTGTGTCCCCTTGTTGCTGTGACCCCTTGTTGTTGTGCCCTCTTGTTGTTGTGTCCCCTTGTTGTTGTGTCCCCTTGTTGTTGTGTCCCCTTGTTGTTGTGTCCCCTTGTTGTTGTGTCCCCTTGTTGCTGTGACCCCTTGTTGTTGTGTCACCTTGTTGTTGTGACCCCTTTTGTTGTGTCCCCTTGTTGTTGTGTCCCCTTGTTGCTGTGTCCCTTGTTGTTGTGTCCCCTTGTTGTTGTGTCCTCTTGTTGTTGTGTCCTCTTGTTGTTGTGTCCTCTTGTTGTTGTGTCCCCTTGTTGTTGTGTCCCCTTGTTGTTGTGTCCTCTTGTTGTTGTGTCCTCTTGTTGTTGTGTCCTCTTGTTGTTGTGTCCCCTTGTTGTTGTGTCCCCTTGTTGTTGTGTCCTCTTGTTGTTGTGTCCTCTTGTTGTTGTGTCCTCTTGTTGTTGTGTCCCCTTGTTGCTGTGACCCCTTGTTGTTGTGTCCCCTTGTTGTTGTGACCCCTTGTTGTTGTATCCCCTTGTTGTTGTGTCCCCTTGTTGCTGTGTCCTCTTCTTGTTGTGTCCCCTTGTTATTGTGACCCCTTGTTGTTGTGTCCCCTTGTTCCTGTGTCCCCTTGTTGTTGTGTCCCCTTGTTGTTGTGTCCCCTTGTTGTTGTGGCCCCATGTTGTTGTGTCCTCTTGTTGTTGTGTCCTCTTGTTGTTGTGTCCTCTTGTTGTTGTGTCCCCTTGTTGTTGTGTCCCCTTGTTGTTGTGTCCCCTTGTTGTTGTGTCCACTTGTTGTTGTGTCCCCTTGTTGTTGTGTCCCCTTGTTGTTGTGTCCTCTTGTTGTTGTGTCCTCTTGTTGTTGTGTCCTCTTGTTGTTGTGTCCTCTTGTTGTTGTGTCCTCTTGTTGTTGTGTCCTCTTGTTGTTGTGTCCTCTTGTTGTTGTGTCCCCTTGTTGTTGTGTCCCCTTGTTGTTGTGTCCCCTTGTTGTTGTGTTCCCTTGTTGTTGTGGCCCCTTGTTGTTGTGTCCTCTTCTTGTTGTGTCCTCTTGTTGTTGTGTCCTCTTGTTGTTGTGTCCCCTTGTTGTTGTGTCCCCTTGTTGCTGTTACCCCTTGTTGTTGTGTCCTCTTGTTGTTGTGTCCTCTTGTTGTTGTGTCCCCTTGTTGTTGTGTCGACTTGTTGTTGTGGCCCCTTGTTGTTGTGTCCACTTGTTGTTGTGTCCCCTTGTTGTTGTGTCCTCTTGTTGTTGTGTCCCCTTGTTGTTGTGTCCCCTTGTTGTTGTGTCCCCTTGTTGTTGTGTCCTCTTGTTGTTGTGTCCCCTTGTTGTTGTGTCCTCTTGTTGTTGTGTCCCCTTGTTGTTGTGTCCCCTTGTTGTTGTGTCCCCTTGTTGTTGTGTCCTCTTGTTGTTGTGTCCCCTTGTTGTTGTGTCCTCTTGTTGTGTCCCCTTGTTGTTGTGTCCTCTTGTTGTTGTGTCCCCTTGTTGTTGTGTCCTCTTGTTGTTGTGTCCCCTTGTTGTTGTGTCCCCTTGTTGTTGTGTCCTCTTGTTGTTGTGTCCTCTTGTTGTTGTGTCCCCTTGTTGTTGTGTCCACTTGTTGTTGTGTCCCCTTGTTGTTGTATCCCCTTGTTGTTGTGTCCCCTTGTTGTTGTGTCCCCTTGTTGTTGTGTCCCCTTGTTGCTGTGTCCCCTTGTTGTTGTGTCCTCTTGTTGTTGTGTCCTCTTTTTGTTGTGTCCCCTTGTTGTTGTGTCCCCTTGTTGTTGTGGCCCCTTGTTGTTGTGTCCTCTTGTTGTTGTGTCCCCTTGTTGTTGTGTCCCCTTGTTGTTGTGTCCCCTTGTTGTTGTGTCCCCTTGTTGTTGTGTCCCTTGTTGCTGTGTCACCTTGTTGCTGTGTCCCCTTGGTGTTGTGTCCCCTTGTTGCTGTGTCCTCTTGTTGTTGTGTCACCTTGTTGTTGTGTCACCTTGTTGTTGTGTCCTCTTGTTGTTGTGTCCTCTTGTTGTTGTGTCCTCTTGTTGTTGTGTCCTCTTGTTGTTGTGTCCTCTTGTTGTTGTGTCCTCTTGTTGTTGTGTCCTCTTGTTGTTGTGTCCTCTTGTTGTTGTGTCCTCTTGTTGTTGTGTCACCTTGTTGTTGTGTCTTCTTGTTGTTGTGTCCTCTTGTTGTTGTGTCCTCTTGTTGTTGTGTCCCTTGTTGTTGTGTCCTCTTGTTGTTGTGTCCTCTTGTTGTTGTGCCCTTGTTGTTGTGTCCTCTTGTTGTTGTGACCCCTTGTTGTTGTGACCCTGTTGTGTCCTCTTGTTGTTGTGTCCCTGTTGTTGTGTCCCTTGTTGCTTGTCACCTTGTTGCTGTCACCTTGTTGCTTGTCACCTTGTTGCTGTGTCACCTTGTTGCTGTGTGTAGAGAGAGAGAACTTACCTATTTGTGGTTGCTGGGGTCGATTCACAGTTCCTGGCCTTGTATGTGTATGTGGTGTATTATATATATATATATATATATATATATATATATATATATATATATATATATATATATATATATATATATATATATATATATATACTGAAGAGGAAAGTGAAATCTAATCCTGGTTGGTTCACTGGACCGAGGGAAGGGGTCATGGGGTTGGACCTAGTGGGCAATGCATTCTTGCAAGAAGAAGAAGAAGAAAAAGAGAGATGATGATGATGATGATGATGATGATAATTGCATTATCATTTCTCTCAAATATACAGTGTTATCCTCACTGGTTTTATTGAGTTACTGTCATATGTACTCTTTGTAGAGTAAGGGACAAAGATACTTAATAATTTACACGTGGAAAAGCAATGAGAATGAATAACTAGAACCTTTAAAACACAGAGTGAATAACTAGAACCTTCAAAACACTGGTTGGATAACTAGAACCTTGAAAACACTGGTTGGATAACTAGAAACTTGAAAACACTGGTTGGATAACCAGAACCTTCAAAACACAAGATAAATAACTAGAACCTCTGAAGCACAAGTTGGATAGCTAGATCTCTCAAAACACTAGATGGATAACTAGAACCTCTAAAACACACGTTGGATAACTAGAACTCTCAAAACACTAGATGGATAACTAGAACGTTCAAAACACATATTGAATAACTAGAACTTTCAAAACATAGGCAGCAGAACTCACAGATCTAGATAATGCACCGAGAACCTTCACTGCATGTACTGGGACCCTTTGAAGTCCCTTGACCTGTACTCCCTAGAATGCAGGCGATAAAGATTCATCATAATATACACTTGGAAGTCCTAGAGACTAGTCCCAAATCTGCACACTGAAATCAGTCCCTATGAAAGGAAACCACTGGGCAGGCAGTGCCGATTTACCAAAGTGAAGCAAGGTTATCATGAGGACATTGGGAGATAATCGGTAAGTGTCAGGGGCCCAAGCATACATAAGGGGGATAAGTAATAGACAGGCTGTCTTCAAGACCCCTAGCTGTCTTCAAGGCCCATGGCTGTCTTCAAGACCCCTGGCTGTCTTCAAGACCCCTGGTTGTCTTCAAGACCCCTAGCTGTTTCCAAGACCCCTAGTTGTCTTCAAGACCCTTGGCTGTCTTCAAGACCTCTGGTTGTCTTCAAGACTCCTGGCTGTCTTCAAGACCCCTGGTTGTCTTCAAGACCACTGGTTGTCTTCAAGACCCCTGATTGTCTTCAAGACCCCTGGTTGTCTTCAAGACCCCTGGTTGTCTTCAAGACCCCTGGTTGTCTTCAAAACACCTGGTAGTCTTCAAGACATCTGGTTGTCTTCAAGACCACTGGTTGTCTTCAAGACCCCTGGTTGTCTTCAAGACCCCTGGTTGTCTTCAAGATCACTGGTTGTCTTCAAGACCCCTGGTTGTCTTCAAGACCCCTGGTTGTCTTCAAGACCCCTGGTTGTTTTCAAGACCCTGGTTGTCTTCAAGATCCTGGTTGTCTTCAAGACCCCCGGTTGTCTTCAAGATCTCTGGTTGTCTTCAAGACCCCTGGTTGTCTTCAAAACCACTGTTTGTCTTCAAGACCCATGGTTGTTCTCAAGACCCTAGTTGTCTTCAAGACCCTGGTTGTCTTCAATACTACTGGTTGTCTTCAAGACCCCTGGTTGTCTTCAAGACCTCTGGTTGTCTTCAAGACCCCTGGTTGTCTTCAAGACCCCCGGTTGTCTTCAAGACCTCTGGTTGTCTTCAATACTACTGGTTGTCTTCAAGACCCTGGTTGTCTTCAAGACCCCTGGTTGTCTTCAAGACCCCTGGTTGTCTTCAAGAACCTGGTTGTCTTCAAGACCCTGGTTGTCTTCAAGACCCCTGGTTGTCTTCAAGACCACTTGCTGTCTTCAAGAGGGAGTTAGACAGGTCCTGATCCACCAGTAAGCCTGGTCATGGACTGGGTCGCGGTGGCGCTGACCCTGCAACACACTCCAGGTAGACTCTCCAGGTAGGTAGACTATCCCAGGGTACTATTCAATGGCACTGTACCATGGCACTATCCCATGGTACTATCCCAGAGTATTATCACAGGGTACTATCCCATGGTACTATCAGAGAGTACAATTCCAGGATAATATCCCATTGTACTATCCCAGGGTACTATCCGAGGGTAATAATGTACCAGGGTACTATCCCAAGGTAGTATACCAGGGTAATATCCAATGATAATGTACCAGGGTACTGTCCCATGGTACTCTCTCACGGAATTATCCCAGGGTACTATCTCACGGAATTATCCCATGGTACTCTACCAAGATACTATACCAGGGTACTATCCAATGGTAATGTACAAGGGTACTATCCCAAGGTACTATTCCAGGGTATTATACCAGGGTACTATACCAGAGTACTATCTCAGGGTACTATCCCAGGGTACTATACCAGGGTACTATCTCAGGATACTATACCAGGGTACTATCCCAGATTACTATATCAGGGTACTATCCCAGGTTACTATACCAGGGTACTATCCCAGGTTACTATACCAGGGAACTATCCCAGGTTACTATACCAAGGTACTATCCCAGGTTACTATACCAGGGTACTATCCCAGGTTACTATACCAGGGTAGTATACCAGGGAACTATACTAGGGTACTATCCCAGGTTACTATACCAGGGTACTATACCAGAGTACTATCCCATGGTACTATCCCAGGGTACTATACCAGGGTACTATCTCAGGATACTATACCAGGGTACTATCCCAGATTACTATACCAGGGTACTAACCCAGGTTACTATACCAGGGTACTATCCCAGGTTACTATACCAGGGAACTATCCCAGGTTACTATACCAGGGTACTATCGCAGGTTACTATACCAGGGTACTATACCATGGAACTATACTAGGGTACTATCCCAGGTTACTATACCAGGTTACTATACCAGGTTACTATACCAGGGTACTATCAGGGTACTATCCCAGGGTACTATACCAGGTACTATCCCAGGCTACTATCCCAAGTTACTATACCAGGGTACTATCCCAGGGTGCTATCCCAGGTTACTATACCAGGGTACTATCCCAGGGTACTATCCCAGGGTACTATACCAGGGTACTATCCCAGTGTACTATACCAGGGTACTATCCCAGGTTACTATACCAGAGTACTATTCCAGGGTACTATCCCAGGGTACTATCAGGTTACTATACCAGGGCACTATCCCAGGGTGCTATACCAGGGTACTATACCAGGGTACTATCCCAGGTTGTATGTGTATTGTTCCAGTCACGGTATTGTTCCTTTTTGTTACTATCCCAGGTTACTATCCCACAATACTAAGCAAGACATTCCCTCAAGGAAGACTTTCCGAAAATCTTCAAACCTTCCCCTCCTCCCTCCTCCTCCTCCTCCTCCTCCTCCTCCTCCTCCTCCTCCTCCTCCTCCTCCTCCTTCTCTGTCTTTTTCCATGACCCCAGACACAATCTTCCTCACGTATGGTTTTTTTTCCGGTTTTGCTAAAATTTGTTCCCACGCTCGAGTGTACTCACCTACTTGTGGTTGCAGGGGTCGTGTCACGGCCCCCGGGCCCCCCGAGTGTTTGTGTGTACTCACAACCATACACATATGCTGCTATGTATCTTAATTTTTTTTGAAAATTGTATTTGTTTATACCTGAATAAACTTACACACACACACAACTAGTACAAAATACACAACTAGTACACACACACACAAGTTGGGGGGAAAAAAAAAAAAAAAACACCTGTCAAAATTTGGGATTCGAACCCACGCCCGGAAGACCGGACTGCGACCTGAACGCAGCGCCTTGGACCGCTCGGCCACCCTGACTCTGGGATACAGACTTCTAAACTACTTTAAAAAGAGATGTAATCCTTTTAACTATTTTATAAGGGGATCCAACCTTTTAAACAACTTTATAATAAAATTTTTAAGCCATTAAACTACTTTTTTAGAGGATCCAACTCTTTAAACTATTTATAATGAATCCAACTCTTTAACAACTTTATAATGGGACCCCAAACCCCTTTTAAACAACTTTATAAGGGGGCCCCAAACCCCAACAACTTTATAAGGGGCCCAAACCCTTTAAACAACTTTATAATGGAATTCAACCCTTTTAACTTCTTTATAATGGAACCCAAACCCCCTTTAAAAAAGTACTTTATAATGGGTTCGAACTCTCTAAATCTTTTTAATGGGACCCAACCCTTTAAAATACATTATAGTGGAACCCCGTCCCTAGGAGGAGCTAAAAAGATGGTTGAAGGATAGTGGGGTGGCTGGGGGGGAAAGGAGAGGTTAGAGAACAGTGGATTTTGGACTGTTACAAAAGGGACTTTGCCTCTTTAAAACCCCTTTTTTTGGTCAGGTACCGCTCCCCCTTTTCCCCCGGGTAAGCCTGATTGCTGCCAGTAAAAAATATCAATATGGTGGGGCAGGAGCTGTGGGGAAAAAACCCCCAAAAAAACATATAGGAAGTACAATCTTACACACACACACACACACACACACACACACACACAAAGGAACCCAGTAACTTTATCCAGGTAACACCTAAAACTGTTACCAAGTGACTAGCCCCTTTTGTCTCTCTGTCTTTTCTCTCTCTCTCTCTTTTTTCCATTTTTTCTCTCTCTGAGAATGAAAAATATATAAAAGGGGGAAAAAAAAGATAGAATGAGAGAAATTGAAAAAAAGAGAATAATTAAAAAAAGAATGAAGAGAGAATGCAAAAGGGAAATTTGAATGGAGGAGAAAAGAGATAGATAGAAATTGATAGATGGATAGATAGCAAGTAGATAGATAGATAGATAGATAGAAAAAGAGAGAGAGAGAGAGAGAGAGAGAGAGAGAGAGAGAAGGGGTCGGGGGAATCATGACAGAGCAACTGCGTATTTTAAGCCCGCTGAGCCCTGGGTGATGCTACGTAGCCCCGGAAAGATGCCCCCGGTAGCCTCCCCGGATGTGCACATAGCCCTGGATAAGCAGTCCCGGGGAAAAAGCACGTAGCCCTGGATGATCGAGCCCTGGATGATCACGTAGCCCTGGGTGATGCTACGTAGCCCCGGGGAACTACGTAGCCCTGGATAAAGCTACGTAGCCCCGGATGATGCTACGTAGCCCTGGATGATGCTACGTAGCCCTGGGATGCAAGTAGCCCTGGGTGATGCTACGTAGCCCCGGGTGATGCTACGTAGCCCTGGATGACCGTAGCCCTGGATGATGCTACGTAACTGGATGATGCTACGTAGCCCTGGGGGGTTTGCCCCGGATGATGCTATAGCCCTAGATGCTAAAGTAGCTCTGGATGATGCTACGCCCCGGATGATGCTACAGCCCCGGATGATGCTACCCCCGGGTATCTACGTAGCCCCCCATGATGCACGTAGCTCTGGATGTCTACGTAGCTCTGGGTGATGCTACATAACTTGGGTGATGCTACGTAGCCCTGGGGGGTTTCGTAGATCTGGATGATCTGTAGCCCCGGGTGATGCTACATAATTGGGTGATGCTAAAAGTAGCCCTGGGTGATGCTAAAAACCTGGATGATGCTACGTAGCGCTGGGATGCTACGTAGCCCCCGGGTGATGCTACCCTAACTTGGGTGATGCCTAGCTCTGGATATTCTTTCGTAGCCCTGGATGATGCTACGGGCCCCGGGTGATCTACGTAGCCCTGGGTGATGCTACATAACCTGGATGATGCTACGTAGCCCTGGGTGATGCACGTAACTCTGGGGTGTACGTAGCTCGGGTGATGCTACATAACTCTGGGTGATGCAGAGCCCGGGTGATGCTTCGTAGCTCTGGATGATGCACATAACTCTGGGTGGCTTGGGCCCTGGATGATCTACGGCTCTGGGTGTCTACGTAGCCCTGGTATGCTACGTAGCCCGGGTGATGCTGTAGCTCTAGATTACATAACCCGGGTGATACTACTAGCTCTGGATGATGCACGTAGCCCGGATGATCCCGTAGCCCTGGGGGTGCTACGTAGCCCCGGATCATGCTACATAACTCTGGATGATGCTACATACCCTGGGTGTGCTACGTAGCCCGGATGGGGGCTACTAAATCTGGATGATGCTACGCCCTGGGTGATGCTACCTCTGGATGATGCTCGTAGCCCTGGATATTCTGCCCTGGGTGAGCACGAGCTCTGGATTGAGCCCCGGATGATGCTACGTAGTCGGGTTCGTAGCCCTGGATATCTACGTAGCCCGGATGATGCTACGTAGCCCCGGATATCAGTGCCCCGGGATGCTCGTACCCCGGATGATGCTGAGCCCTGGAAAATTACGAGCCCCGGGTGATGTTTGTGCCTGGATGATTCCCCTAACTCTGGGTGATGCTACATAACTCTGGGTGATGCTAGAGCCCCGGGATGCTACGTAGCCCCCGGGTATGCTACGTAGTCCCGGATGATGCACATAACTCTGGGTGATGCTACATAGCCCTGGGTGATGCCGTAGCCTTGGATGATGCTACGTAGCCCCGGAGGGCTCGAGCCGGGAATGTACTACCCTGGATGATGCTACATAACTCGGGGTGATGCTACAAAACCCTGGGTATGCTACGTAGCCCGGGGTATGCTACGAGCCTGGATGTGCACTACCCGGGGTGATGCTACTACCCCGGGGTGTTCCCAAACCCCTTTTGGGGTGATGCTACTAGCCCTGGATGATGCTACGTGGGGATGTGCCGTAGCCCTGGATGATGCACGCCTGGATGATGCTCAAACCCTGGATGATGCACGTACCCCGGATGATGCTACGTAGCCGTGGTTTCTCGTAGTTTTTTTAAAAAGCTCGTGCCCTGGATGATGCTAAAATAATCGGATGATTTTTGCCCTGGATGGTGCTACGTACCCCCGGGTGGTGCTACGTAGGGGTGGGGCTCCCTACCCCCGGTGTCTACAGCCCTGGATGGTGCTACGTCCCCTGGATGGTTTTTCCTACCCCGGGGGTGGTTTTAAATACCCTTTGGGGTGGTTTTTCTAGCCCTGGGGGCCTCCCGGGTGGTTTTTCATACCTTTGGGGTGGTTTTTCTCCCTTTTGGGTGGCCCAAGGGGGCCCTAGATGGTGCTAAATATAATTTTCCATGAAAAAATTTAATAGAATTTAAAAATAAAAAAAATTTTAATAAAAAAAATTTTAATAAAAAAAATTTTAAAAATAAAAATTTTAAAATTTAATTTTTAAAAATTAAAAATTTTAAAAATAAAATAATTTTTTAAAAATAATTATAAAAATAATAAAAATAATAATAATAATAATAAAAATAAAAATTTAAAAATAAAAATAATAATAAAAATAATAATAAAAAATTAAAAATAATAATAATAATAAAAATAATAATAATAATAATAATAATAATAATAATAATAAAAAATAATAATAATAATAAAAATTTAAAATTATTATTATTATTATTATTATTATTAATTATAATAACAATTTTGTTCAAGAACTATACTCTCTCTGTCTCTGTCTGTCTGTCTGTCTTCTGTCTCTCTCTCTCTCTCTCTCTCCCCTTCTCCTCTCTCTCTCTCTCTCTCTCTCTCTCTCTCTCTCTCTCTCTCTCTCTCTCTCTCTCTCTCTCGCTCTCTCCTCTCTCTTCTCTCTCTCTCTCTCTCTCTCTCTCTCTCTCTCTCTCTCTCTCTCTCTCTCTCTCTCTCTCTCTCTCTCTCTCTATTATTAATATCATTAAATGCTTTTAAACGGGGAAATATAGAAGTGTCAGTGAGGTCTTAAGTCTGGTCTGGTCTTGACGACCAGGTCTGTGTGGGGGGGGATGGAGGGTGTTAGGAATAGAGGGAGAGATGGAGGGGGGAGAGATGGAGGATGGAGGAGGGATGATTCAAGGTAGTCGAGAAGAAGACACTAGTGTTAAGCTGTCAAGGTTTTGTGTGTGTATATATATATATATATATATATATATATATATATATATATATATATATATATATATAAAATATATTAAGTATATAAATACAAAAAGGGAAAAAATAGTGTAGGCTTGACTTAAAGCCTTGCAAGGCGTGACGGGGAGGCTTCCAGCAGGTACAAACCTTGCCTCAGCGAGGTCTCAGCAGTTACCTCAGCACTGGTAGCAACTCTCTTGCTGGCTTTGCAATATGCATCACCAAAAAATTGAACATCAACATTTTGGATAATAGCATAATTTTTTTTTTTATATATATGTATAGAGAGAGAGAAGGAGGCATCGAAGTGCCTCCCTCTAGCTACCCCAAACTCCCTCACTTTCTTCACAGAAATCAAACATCCATCTCGATTATTTGTGAAGGGTCTAAGTTTCCCTGACGTAGTTTCCCTGTCTTAGTTTCCCTGACGTAGTTTCCCTGACGTAGTTTCCCTGTCGTAGTTTCCCTGTCGTAGTTTCCCTGTCGTAAAAAGAAGGAGGGGAATAATGATGGGCGGAGCTATTTATATTAGTAACGAGAGGGCCAGACACTGATGGAATTCAGATGGAGGGAGCAGGCGGGGGGGGAGTGGGCGGTGGTGTGGGCGTGAAAAGGGGGGGGTGGGGTGATTAAAGGGTGACTGGTAGGGGAATGCTTTAAATTCTGTAGAGGAGTGGGTAGGGGAGAGATTCTCTCTCTTTCTCTCTCTCTCTCTCTCTCTCTCTCTCTCTCTCTCTCTCTCTCTCTCTCTCTCTCTCTCTCTCTCTCTCTCTCTCTCTCTCTCTCTCTCTCTCTCTCTATCTATCTATCTATCTATCTATCTATCTATCTCTAAATAGAGATACGCAAATACCCCTATGGAGTTCTCACGCCCATCTCAAACAAGCGACGAAGGTCGCATAGCTGCCCCGCCCACATACCGGGACCCAGTACACCGCTCACATGACTACCCAGTACACCGCCCCATGACGTCCCAGTACACCGCTCACATGACGTACCCGGGACACCCCCCCATAACGTACCCATACACCGCCCACATGACGTACCCAGTACACCGCCTACATGACGTACCCAGTACCCGCCCACATGACGTACCCAGACACTCATTATTAGATACAGTGTAACTATCATATAGAATAGTGTAGCAACACTGCTGGTGTTACAATGTAACTATCATATAGAATAGTGTAGCAACACACTGCTGGTGTTCCCACAATGTAACTATCATATAGAATAGTGTAGCAACACACTGCTTGTTTTCCCCACAATGTAACTATCATATAGAATAGTGTAGCAACACTGCTGGTGTTCCCACAATGTAACTATCATATAGAATAGTGTAGCAACACTGCTTGTGTTCCCACAATGTAACTATCATATAGAATAGTGTAGCAACACACTGCTGTTTTTCCCACAATGTAACTATCATATAGAATAGTGTAGCAACACACTGCTGGTGTTCCCACAATGTAACTATCATATAGAATAGTGTAGAAACACACTGCGGGTTTTCCCACAATGTAACTATCATATAGAATAGTGGCAACCCCTGCTGGTGTTCCACAATGTAACTATCATATAGAATAGTGTAGCAACACTGCTGGTGTTCCCACAATGTAACTATCATATAAAAAGGGGGGAAAGCAACACTGCTGGTGTTCCCACAATGAAACCCTCTTTAAATAGTGTAGCAACACTGCTGGTGTTCCCACAATGTAACTATCATATAGAATAGTGTAGCAACACTGCTGGTTTTCCCCACAATGTAACTATCATATAGAATAGTGTGGCAACACTGCTGGTTTTCCCCCCAGTGTAACTATCATATAGAATAGTGTAGCAACACTGTGGTTTTCCCCACAATGTAACTATCATATAGAATAGTGTAGCAACACTGCGGGTTGTTCCCACAATGTAACTATCATATAGAATAGTGTAGCAACACTGCTGGTGTTCCCACAATGTAACTATCATATAGAATAGTGTAGCAACACTGCTGGTGTTCCCACAATGTAACTATCATATAGAATACTGTAGCAACACACTGCGGGGGGTTTTCCCCACAATGTAACTATCATATAGAATAGTGTAGCAACACTGCTGGTGTTCCACAATGTAACTATCATATAGAATGTGTAGCAACACTGCTTGTTCCCACATAACTTCATATAGAATACTGTAGCAACACCCCTGGTGGTTTACAATGTAACTATCATATAGAATAGTGTAGCAACACTGCGGGTGTTAAGTACTATCATATAGAATAGTGTAGCAACACTGCTGATTTTTCCCCACAATGTAACTATCATAAGAATAGTGTAGCAACACTGCTGGTGTTCCCACAATGTAACTATCATATATAATAGGTAAACCTGCTGGTGTTCCCAAAAAAGAAACTATCATATAGAATAGTGTAGCAACATTTGTTTTGGTGTTCCCACAATGTAACTATCATATATAATGGTAGAAACACACTGTGGTGTTTCCCCATGTCTTCCTATGGTATCTATGTCCCTGGCCACAACATAACATACCAGCCTAGTCATATTTTTGGCCAACTGACTTTATGTGTCTGTCCAGCTCCTTCTTGAAGACAGCTAGGGGTCTTGAAGACAGCTAGGGGTCTTGAAGAGGGGGGGTCTTGAAGACAGCCATAAGTCTTGAAGACAGCCAGGGGTCTTGAAGACAGCTCTAGGTCTTGAAGACAGCCATAGGTCTTGAAGACAGCCAGGGGTATTGAAGACAACCAGGGGTCTTGAAGACAGCCAGGGGTCTTTAAGATAGGGGGGGGTCTTGAAGACAGCTATAGGACTTGAAGACAGCCAGGGGTCTTGAAGACACCGGGGTCTTGAAGACAGCCGGGGGGTCTTGAAGACAGCTATGGGTCTTGAAGACAGCTAGGGGTCTTGAAAACAAGGGGGGGGTCTTGAAGACAGCCAGGGGTCTTGAAGACAGAAAAGGGGTCTTGAAGACAGCTATAGATCTTGAAGACAGCCAGGGGTCTTGAAGACAGGGGGGGGTTTTGAAGACAGCTATAGGTCTTGAAGACAGCCGGGGGTCTTGAAGATAGCCAGGGGTTTTGAAGACAGGGGGGGGTCTTGAAAACACCCGGGGGTCTTGAAGACAGCCAGGGGTCTTGAAGACAGCCGGGGGTCTTGAAGACAACCGGGGGTCTTGAAGACAACCAGGGTCTTAAAGACAAAGCTGGGTCAGGGGTAACGGCTTTCTTGCAGAAAAGAAAATTTTTCCCGGCTTTCGCTTTTTTTTTATGTCTATTTATCTTTTTGGGGGAAAAACTGTGTCTTTTGGGGGGAAAAGACGGGGCCCGGTGGGAAAGATTTCCATGTTTTGGCGGGAAGGATGTCTTTTTTTGGCGGGGAAAAGTGAACAAATCTTTTTTTAGACAAACTTAATTCGTGGTCAGAAAAGTGGAGATGCAGTTTAATGTAGATAAATGCAAGGTTCTGAAGCTCGGAGTGTCCATAACCCAAGCAATTATAAGTTGAATGGCTTTGAACTTAGCTATACAGATTGTAAAAAAGGGCTTAGGGGTTATGGTAAGCAGCATTCTTAAACCCAGACAGCAATGCCTAAGCGTGGGAAAAAGGGGAAATAGATTTCTGGGATTTATACCAGGTTTTTTTTAAGGGGACCTATCTTATCCCCAATTTTTTATCCCATAAACCTGGAAAAAACTTTTTGGGGTTTGTTTTGAATCCCTAGCAACTTTAATTTCATAGTCCCGTTTTTGCTTTTCTTATCTCCTTTTCGTCCCTCTTAATTATTACTGTTTTTTAAGATGACCCTCACCTCTTTTTATGCGCCTATAAATTCCTTGCTTCTGCCCTAAAAAATATTTGAGCCTATTATTCATCCATTTTGGGTCATTTCTACTTGATCTAATTTCTTTATACGGGATAAATGTTCTTTGGGCAGCCCCGTATAGTGTTAAGAAAACTGTCATATTGATACCCTCTTCGTCCCCCCAGTCCACAGTTGATAGTGTTCTCTAAGTCCATTATAATCTGCTAAGCGAAAATCTGGGACCGTTACTGAATTATCCCTACTATCATACATCCATTCAATGCTAAAGGTAATTGACTTGTGGTCCTTGAGCAGAGTTCCTCTGTAATTTCTAAATTATTAACAAGGGGTTCCTTGCTTGCCAGAACCAAGTCAAGTAGGTTATTTCCCCTTGTAGGTTCTGTCACAAACTGCTTCAAAAGCAATCCTGAACTACTTCTAAAAAATCGTTAGATTCAAAATTTCCCCCGTCAAGAAATTCCAATCAATCTGACTAAAAAATTAAAATCCCCCAAAAATTACTACGTTATCATGCCTTGTGGCCTTAACAATTTCCTCCCAAAGTAGTCTCCCTTGTTTTCCCCATCTAAGTTTGGAGGACGGAAAATCACGCCCAAAATCAAATTTTCACACCCCTCTGAAAATTCTATCCAGACTATGTAGAGGAGAGAGAAAATTTTGGGAATTTTAAAGGGAATGTATAGGAACTTTTGAACCAAATGAGAAGTTTGTGGGGGGGGACCTTCTAAAGTGGGAGAAACATGAGAGGGTGTGGTAGGTAAGTTTGGGGTGCCGGGTTTAAATGATAATGGGGGGTTTTTGAACTTTGTATAGAAAGGGGTTTTTATAGGTAATACATTTTTTAAGAAAAGAGGATAAATAAGTAAAAAAGATATGATGTAGGGCGTAATGACAGTAGTTTGTTGACTATGTATTGGTAGATAAAAAACTGTTGGAGACTTCAGGATGCAGTTTATAGAGGGGCTACAGATATATCAGATCACTTTTTAGTTTAGCTAAAAGGGGTAAAAAGGGAGATGGGATACAAGGAAAATAGAATCAGTAAGTAAAGAGGGTGAAGGTTTATAAACTAAAAGAGGAGGAGTTAGGGTAAGATAAAAAAAACTATTGGAGGATAGATGGGCTAGTGAGGTAGGCAATGGGGTCGAAATGTATGGGGTATTTAAAAATTAGTGTTAGAATGTTCCGAAGTTTGGGTTTTTCAGGAAAATGGGTGGGGGGGAAGAAGAGTGATTGGTGGAATGATGATGTAAAGAGAGTAGAAGGGGGGAAAAAATTAGCATATGAGAGGTTTTACAAAGTAGAAGTGATGCAAGGAGGGAAGAGTATATGGAGAGAAAAAAAGAGGTTAAAAGAGTGGTAAGCAATGTAAAAAAGAGCAAATGGGGAGTGGGGGGATGTTATCACAAATTTTTTTGAAAATAAGAAAAAGTTTTGGATGAGATTAATAAGTTGAGGAAGCCTAGAGAACAAATGGGTTTGACAGTTAAAAATAGGAGAGGAGAGTTATTAAATGGAAGTTAGAGGTATGGGAAATGGAGGGAATATTTTGAGGATTGTTAAATTTGATGAAGACAGGAAGCTGTGATTTCGTGTGTAGGGCAAGGAGGAATAACATCTTGTAGGAGTGTGGAAGAGCCAGTTGTGGTGTGGGGAAGTTCTGAGGCAGTGGGTAGAATGAAAGGGGGGAAAGGGGTGGGGTTGATGGGGTAAAGGTAGAAATGTTAAAACAGGGGGATATATTTTGGAGTGGTTGGGCATTTTTTAATAATGTATGGAAGAGGGTAAGGTACCTAGGGATGGCAGAGAGCGTGTATTGTTCCCTTTTTATAAAGGCAAAGGGACAAAAAGAGTCAAAAATTATAGGGGAATAAGTCTGAGTTTCCGGAAAAATGTATGGTAGAGTTATTATTGAAAAAATTAAGAGAAACGGGGAAACAGAAAAGCAGATGAACAAGGGGCTTTAGGAAAGGTAGGGGTGTGTGACCAAGTGTTTACAGTGAAACATATAGGTGAACAGTATTTGGGTAAGGGAAAGAGGTTTTTGTGGCATTTTGGATTTGGAAAAGCGTATGATAGGGTGGGTAGGGGGCAATGTAGATGTGCAGGTGATGGAATAGGAGTAGGGTTTCTGAAAGCAGTGAAGAGTTTTATGAGGATATGAGCTCGGTTAGAGTGTGTAGGAGGAGGGGATTTTTTTCGGGAAAAATGGCCTTAGCAAGGATTTTGATGTCACCGTGGTTGTTCAAATATATTTATAGATTTTTAAGAGGGGTTTTCGAAACTGTGTTTTGGAGATTTGAAAAAAGTTGCAAGGGGTTTGGATGAATTTGGTAAAGGTATGAAAAAGAAAATTGAAAAATGAATATAGGAAAAGTAAGGTGATGAGGATAACATTTGTGGGCCTTTCTGCTCCCCCGGGTTTGGGAATGGCCCCATGTCCACAGTGGGCTTCTTCAGTCGAAAACAGAGGCGGAGTAGTGATGAAATATAGAGGGACTGATTCCCATCTTTATTCCATTACTACTTTTCCTTTTTTTTTTGACTGAAGAAGCCCCGTGTGGGTGAAACATTTCATCATCCAGTGACTTTATCAATACAAGGACGTAATGTGAAGACTGTAGAACTATATACAAAGACGAGGTAATCGTCCCCAGCACCGTAGTCTTGAAGAATGGGGGTCGTTACCTTATCCTTTGTATATAGTCCACACATTATATACTTGTTTTGATAAAGCCGCTGGAGAGCGAAACGTCTACAGATGTTGTACATGTGTCTGATTCTTATTGTACACCTGCCCAACCCCCCCATGCCCCGTGGCTGGGTTGGTAGCGCACTCGCCTCACACTGGGGTTCGTGGTTCGATCCCCGGTACGGGTAGAAACTTTAAGACGTATGTCCTAAAGACACTTGCTGTCACTGTTTACCTACGAAAGAAGGTACCTGTGTGTTAGTCACCTTACACCTGCTGTCCTTGTTCACCTAGCAGTAAAATAGGTACCTGGTGTTGGGACTGGTGTGGATGGCACCCGGGGGGAAAAAATTAACTTAAGTTGCGGGAAATGCTCTGTAACCAGGAACTTTCTAAAAGTATTCATTGGTGTCAGCTATGGTCTGTATAAGTTGTACCATGTCTGCTAGAAGTAAACATTAATAATAAAAATAATAATAAAAAAAATTATTATTATTATTATTATTATTTTATTATTATTATTATTATTATTATTATTATTAAAAAGTATGTACTGATGTCAGCTATGGTCTGTATAAGTTGTATCATGTAATGCTAGAAATAAACATTATTATTATTATTATTGTTATTACACAAAGGAGCTATGTCTGGATTGTTTAATGTGTGTGGTATGTCACCTTGAAGTTCTCTTACTAAGCACACTGAGTGATCAAGGTATTTTACACTTCTTGATATATAAGGAATTCCACGAACCCAGTCCAGGTGCTGCATGAGTGGGTAGGTTCTCCATTTTTTTTTTGTATTCCAAGGGAACTGAGCCTCTTTCAGCTACACTGGTCTTGAGTGGTAACTAGTCTTAAGAGACAACAATGTTAACATTGCCTTAACCACTCAACAAGCGATCGTACAAAGATATATATATATATATATATATATATATATATATATATATATATATATATATATATATATATATATATATATATATATATATATATAAAAAAAGAACATAAGAAAGGAGGAACACTGCAGCAGGCCTGTTGGCCCATACTAGGCAGGTCCTTCACTTTTCCATCCCACTAACAGAATATTTGTTCAACCTAATTTTCAATGCTACCTAAGAAATAAGCTTTGATAATTTTATTTACTCATGTGAAATTTCCCCCTCCAACCCAACCCTCTCACTCATGAATTTATCCAACCTAATTTTAAAACTACCCAAGGTCCTAGTTTAATAACCCTACTAGGCAGACTGTTCCACTCATCAACTACCCCATTTCCAAACCAATACTTTCCTATATCCTTTCTAAATCTAAACTTATCTAACTTGAATCCATTATTGCGGGGTTTTCTCTTGGAGAGATATCCTCAAGACCTTATTTATATCCCCTTTGTTAATACCCATTTTCCACTTGTATACCTCGATCATGTCTCCCCTCATTCTACGTCTTACAAGTGAATGTAATTTAAGGCTCTTCAATCTTTCTTCGTAAGGAAGATTTCTAATGCTATGTATTAATTTAGTCATTCTACGCTGAATGTTTTCCAACGAATTTATGTCCATTCTGTAACATGGAGACCAGAACTGAGCTGCGTAATCTAGGTGGGCCTTACTAATGATGTATAAAGCTGTAATATAACCTCTGGACTTCTGTTGCTAACACTTCTTGATATAAATCCTAGTAATCTATTTGCCTTATTACGTACGCTTAGGCATTGCTGTCTTGGTTTTAAAGGTTGCTGCTTACCATCACCCCCCAAATCCTTCTCGCAATCTGTATGGCTAAGTTCTACGTTATTTAACTTATAAGTGCTTGGGTTATGGACACTCCGAGCTTCAGAACCTTGCATTTATCTACATTGAACTGCATCTGCCACTTTTCTGACCACGAATTAAGTTTGTCTAAATCTTCCTGAAGTTCTATGACATCTATGTTTGAATCAATTATCCTACCTATCTTCGTGTCGTCGGCGAATTTGCTCATATCACTAGTAATTCCCTCATCAAGGTCATTGATATATATTATAAATAACAATGGGCCTAAGACTGATCCCTGTGGAACACCACTTGTTACAAGTCCCATTCGTTTTAAACCCCCTTTATGCACACTCTCTGCTTCCTATTGGTGAGCCATGACTCGATCCATGACAGCACTTTTCCCCCAATGCCATGAGCTGCCACTTTCTTTAACAGTCTCTGGTGCGGTACTCTATCAAAGCCTTACTAAAAATCTAAATAAACAATATCGAATTCTTTATCGTGATCAACAGCCTCAAAAGCTTTACCGAAGAATGTTAATCAATTAGTTAGGCAGGAACGGCCCTCGTGAATCCATGCTGGTATCAATAATCAAATTATGGTTATCTAGATGGTTTTAATAATATCAGCTATAATTGACTCTAGTAATTTTCCTACAATTGAGGTCAGGCTCATTGGGCGGTAATTGACGGTAGTGACTTGTCCCCTCTTTAAAAATAGGGAAATTTCATTGCCATCTTCCACATATCAGACCTAAACCCGTTTGAAGAGATAAATTAAAAATGTTAGATAATGGTTCGAGTTCCATTTTGCATTCCTTAAGAACCCTTGCAAAAAACTCATCAGGACCCGGAGATTTATTTTGTTTTAATCGGTCTAGTTGTTTCATAACCATTTCGCTAGTGACTGTGATATTACATAATTTATCTTCTTCTGGCCTCTGTAAAATTAATTACTGGGATATTATTAATGTCTTCCTGTGTGAAAACCGAGAGAAAATAATTATTAAAAATAGAGCACATAAACATTCTCCTTGTCAGTAAGATGCCCAAGTTATTTTTTAAAGGGGGCCTATCTTATCCCTAACTTTTGTTCTATAAACCTGGAAAACTTTTGGTTTGTTTTTGAATCCTAGCAACTTTTTCATAGTCCCGTTTAGCTTTTCTTATCCTTTTTTAAAGTCCCCCTTTAAAGTCAGTATACTGATTTATAAGATGACCCTCACCCCTTTTTTTGCGCCTATAAATTCCTTTTCTTCTGCCCTAAAAGATACTTGAGCCTATTATTCATCCATTTTGGGTCATTTCTACTTGATCTAATTTCTTTATACGGGATAAATGTTCTTTGGGCAGCCTGTATAGTGTTAAGAAAACTGTCATATTGATACCTCTCTTTGTCACCCTAGTCCACAGTTGATAAGTGTTCTCTAAGTCCATTATAATCTGCTAAGCGAAAATCTGGGACCGTTACTGAATTATCCCTACTATCATACATCCATTCAATGCTAAAGGTAATTAACTTGTGGTCGCTTGAGCCGAGTTCCTCTGTAATTTCTAAATTATTAACAAGGGGATTCCTTGCTTGCCAAAACCCAAGTCAAGTAGGTTTTTTCCCCCTTGTAGGTTCTGTCACAAACTGCTTAAAAAGCAATCCTGAATACTTCAAAAAAGTCGTTAGATTCAAAATTTCCCCTGTCAAAAAATTTCCCAAATCAATCTGACAAAATTTAAAAGTCCCTAAATTACTACGTTAGCGTGCCTTGTACCCTTAAAATTTCCTCCAAAAGTAGTCTCCTTTTTCCCCTATCAATTTTTGGAGGACTGTAAATCACGCCTAAAATCAATTTTCACACCCCTCTGAAAATTCTACCCAGACAGACTCTGTATGTTTATTTGGATTTTATCCCCTTTTTTATCCAGAAAATTTAAATGATCACGGACATAGAGTGAAACCCCCCCCTTTTCCCGATACTTCTGTCTACTTGGAACAATTTAAAACCCTGAATGTGACATTCGGCAGGCAAAACCCCGTTTTTCATATTAAACCATGTCTCAGTTATTGCAAAAACATCAATATTCCCCCGTACTTGCAACTAATCCCCAACCCCTCCATCTTTTTCCCTAGCACTACGACTATTGGTGTAATAAATTTTAAAAAAGACCCTCCTTTCTCTTTACCCTTCCTGCTCATTTCTGTTTTCCACTAACCCCATTACTGTCCTTGTCGCCTAGTGCCACTTTCCCTTTCCCAAAACCCACCTTATTCTGCCCATTACTAGTTCCCCAGTTTTTAAAAATTTCTACACTGGGCTTCACTGTTTCCCCCATAAACCATACCACTTTTTTATATATATATATATATATATATATATATATATATATATATATATATATATATATATATATATATATATATATATATATATATATATATATATATATATATATATATATATATATATATATATATATATACTGAAAACAGTGGGTAGAATGAAAGGGGTAAAGGGAGCTGGGATTGATGGGATAAAAAATAGAAATGTAAAAGCAGGTGGGGATATAGTTTTGGAGTGGTTGGTGCTATTATTTAATAAATGTTTGGAAAAGGGTAAGGTACCTAGGGGTTGGCAGAGAGCGTGTATTGTTCCTTTGTATAAAGGCAAAAGGGGGCAAAAAAAGAGTGCAAAAAATTTTTAGGGGGAAAAAGTTGTTGAGTGTACCTGGTAAAGTGTATGGTAGAAATTATTATTGAAAGAATTAGGAGTAAGACCGGCAAAGGGTACAGATGAACCCAAGGGGGGTTTTAGGAAAAAAATTGGGGTGTGAGAAACCAAAAAATGGGGTTTTCAGTGAAACATATAGGTGAACAGTATTTGGATAAGGGTAAAGATGTTTTTGTGGCATTTATGGATTTGGGAAAAAGGCGTATGATAGGGTAGATGGGGGCAATGTGGCAGATGTTCAGGTGTATGGAAAGGAAAGGTTACTGAAAGCAGTGAAGATTTTTTATGGGATAGTGAGGCTCGGGTTAGGTTTGTAGGGGGGAAAGGGGACTATTTCCCAGAAAAAGTGGGTTAGCGGATGTGTGATGTCACCGTGGTTTTCAAATATTTATAGTTTGGGGTTGTAAGAAAGTAATCAGGGTCTTGGAAGAGGTTTTGGGGCAAAAAAGAAAAAAGAAGCAAATACAAATGGGAGTTGTCACAGTTGTTTTTTGCTGATGACACTGTGTTTTTGGGAATTCGAAAAGTTGCAGGGTTGGTGGATGAATTTGGTGGGGTGTGAAAAAGAAGAAAATTGAAAGTGAATATAGGAAAGAGTAAGGTGATGGGATAACAAAAAATTTGGTGACGAAAAATTGGATTCAGTTGGAGGGAGAGAGTATGGAGGAGGTGAATGTATTCAGATATTTGGGAGGGACTTCGCGATGGGTCTATGAAGGATAGGTGAATCATAAAGTGGGGAAAAGGGTAGTGGGCACTTCGGAGTCTGTGGGACAAAGAACTTTTTCCATGGAAGTAAAAGGGGAAAGTTTAAGTATAGTTATCCAACGCTCTTATATGGGTGTGAAGCATGGGTGATGAATTTGCAACGAGGAGAAGGCTGGAGGCGTGGAATTTATGTCTGAGGTCAATGTTGGTGTGAATTAATGCAGAGAATTCGGAGTTTGGAAATTAGGAGGAGGTGCGGGATTACCAAAAAATTGTCCAGAGAGCTGAGGGGGGGTTGTTGATGGTTTGGACATGTAGAGAGAATGGAACGAGACAGAGTGACTTCGAGTGTTAAATCTGTAGTGGAGGGAAGGCGGGGTGGGGTCGGCCTAGGAAAGGTTGGAGGAGGGGGTAAAAGGGAAATTTTGTCGAAGGGGTTGGACTTCAGCAAGCATTTAGCGTATTTGATAGGATGGGAGGAATTTGGTTTTAATACTTGACGGTGTTGGGGTGGAAAGTAACATTTTGAAGGGATTCAAAAAGGCGGGGACGGTTCTGGAGATGGGAAGTACATGCCGGCACTCTGAAGGAGGGTGTTAATGTTGCAGTTTTTCTGGTTAAGCACCCCTGGCAAGACATGATAGTGAATGATGATGAAAGTTTTTTTTTTTTCGGGCCCCCCGCCGGTGGGAATCGGCCGATGTTTTAAAAAAAAAAAATTCATATTTAATAAAAAAAATTTATATAAAAATAAATAATAATTATTTTTTAACCCATATATTTTGGTTTGGCCCACAGATTATCTGCCAGTT
>WNWK01022676.1:0-32142 GCA_009830355.1 Cherax destructor
TTATTTTCTAGTAAATTTTGAATAGGTGTTCGATTAAATAGGTTTAGATCAGGGTCGACGTGATCATTCATCATTTAGGTTAAATAGTGATTTTGTTATATCATGTATAGTGTGGTGAGTTATAGTACTGATATCTGTTGTAAGGGGATGTTTTGGTAAGTATATAACTAATGCACATTGGTCAAATAGAGTATAGTAACAAATAAACATAGTGGTCTTGGTATTGAGTATGTATTAAGCTAGTATGAAATAAAAAATTAGATATAAACTAATGAGATACAATTATCAAAAACAATGTAGCACCAATGAGTTTGGTATTGGTTATGTATTAAGCTAGAATGAAATATAGTACAGTAAAATTAAAGAAAATTTAGATATAAACTAATAAGATTAAATTACTAATAACAATGTAGCACCAATGAGTTTGGTATTGGTTATGTATTAAGCTAGAATGAAATAAAGTACAGTAAAAATTACAAATTTAGTTAATCTATTAAGTTTAAGTTACAAAATTGAGTAGCACCAATGAGTTTGGTGTTGGTTATTTAATAAGCTAGAAGGTAATTAGATATAAACTAATAAGATAAAATTACTTATAACAATGTAGCACCAATGAGTTTGGTAATGGTTATGTATTAGGCTAGAATGAAATAAAGTACAGTAAAAATTACAAATATAGATAAACTACTAAGTTTAAATTACAAAATTGTGAAGTATCAATGAGTTTGGTGTTGGTTATTCAATAAGCTGTCCCTCATAGCACACTAGGCTAACAACCAACACTACCATGTCCCTCATAGCACACTAGGCTAACAACCAACACTACCATGTTCCTCATAACACATTATGCTAACAACCAACACTACCATGTTCCTCATAGCACACTATGCTAACAACCAACACTACCATGTCCCTCATAGCACACTAGGCTAACAACCAACACTACCATGTCCCTCATAGCACATTATGCTAACAACCAACACTACCATGTCCCTCATAGCACACTAGGCTAACAACCAAAACTACCATGTCCCTCATAGCATACTAGGCTAACAACCAACACTACCATGTCCCTCATAGCACACTATGCTAACAACCAACACTACCATGTCCCTCATAGCATACTATGCTAACAACCAACACTACCATGTCCCTCATAGCACACTATGCTAACAACCAACACTACCATGTTCCTCATAGCACACTATGCTAACAACTAACACTACCATGTCCCTCATAGCACACTAGGCTAACAACCAACACTACCATGTTCCTCATAGCACACTATGCTAACAACCAAAACTACCATGTCCCTCATAGCACATTATGCTAACAACCAACACTACCATGTCCCTCATAGCACACTAGGCTAACAACCAAAACTACCATGTCCCTCATAGCACACTAGGCTAACAACCAAAACTACCATGTCCCTCATAGCACACTAGGCTAACAACCAACACTACCATGTCCCTCATAGCACACTAGGCTAACAACCAAAACTACCATGTCCCTCATAGCACACTAGGCTAACAACCAAAACTACCATGTCCCTCATAGCACACTAGGCTAACAACCAAAACTACCAAAACCAAAACTGGTGGTCTGGTGGCTAATGCTCTCGCTTCACACGGCGAGGGCCTGGGTTCGATTCCCAACCAGGGCAGAAACATTGGGCGTGTTTCTTTACACCTGTTGTCTATGTTCCCCATCAGTAAAATGGGTACCTGGGTGTTAGTCGACTGGTGTGAGTCGCATCCTAGGACACTGACCTAATCTGCCCGAAATGCTCAGCATAACAAGGGACTTTCTATATAGTAGTATGTCACTGATGCCAGCTAGGCCTGTATACCATGTACATATACTTGTAGTAAATAAAGATATTATTATTATTATTATTATTATTATTATTATTATAGCACACTAGGCTAACAACCAACACTACGGGTTATCTAACCAGTTGGAGTCCTGTCGTATATCAGTCTCCTAACACACACTACTATGCTAGCCTGAATTCATAACCTACCTTACCTGCCAGTTATGGCTGGCATCCTAGGCACAACCTGAGAACCACTACATTCAAGCCCCAACACACACTACCTCTATTTTTCTGGGTTTCTAACCCAGCAGGATTAATAATCCTATTCCCACTAATACCAATCTAAATCACCGCCTCCCCTCTAACTATACTCATCAGCATCAGATGTTAGTGAATCCTTTCTGCCGACTAACTCTTCACTTCAGATCACAGAGTTTAGTTAATTTAATATGTTTATTATGCACCCCATGCCCATCCTGGGGGCGGTAGTCAAAAACAATTCTGAACGCTAATACTTTTATATTCATAGGAACCTGAACGTCGCTTAAATTTCCAAAACGATGAAATTGTGTAAACTCAATGAATCAATATTTAACTTTGCACAGTTTGGCCAAAGGCATAAAATACGTAGAACACCCACCGCAACCACTACCCAAAGCCCGGAACCCACCAAAATCCCCACGGAAACCACGTGCAATAACAGAGTGCACACAGCTTCTGAAGGTCGTTGGTGGGTTCCCAGGCCCACAGTTCTACGTACCCTATGCCTTCAGGGGGAGATTACTCTCCCCTGCTATATGCATTCATAACACTATATGCACTATATGCTATATGCATTCATAATGCATATAGCAGATTCTCCATTTCTATACGTTACCTATCCTACTTAACACCACATAATTCCAAGTTATTTTGATAAAAACTAAATAATTGTCGACCTACAAAGTGTTATATATATACACCACAACTACGCAGCATACTCCAGGTATAGGCCTTATTAATTTGCAGAGCAGTGGCGGCGCAAGTCTCTGTAAATATATACTACTGTATAACTCCCAAGACGTTCTAATACAGACTCTGAAGTCGTAAGCACTAAATCCACAAGGTTATGATACTAAAAATATTTTTGGAACTTCAAAGCATAAAATTACTTGGCCAGGTCCTCTACAACCCTACTGAAAATAGGAAAATGTGGTTAATTCCACATTTCTGAGGAATTGTTATTGGTTTTCCGGCCATAATATATTCTGCCTAAGGAAAATTTATCCCGTCATATGAAGCTAACACTTTGGTTGTGTAGTTTTAAAACTAAGTTAGACAAATGAGTGGTTGAGTTGGACCTGCCTAGCATGGGCCAATAATCTTGCTTCAGTGCTCTTTGTTTTGTCTTAATAATGGATATGCCTGATTTAATAGGCTTTCCTTACACCCAGCATCAAGACCTCTGCCATTACCCTCATCACACTAAACTATCTTAGTATAATTATTAACCCGGTAGATTAACACAGGATTACACAATCAAGTCAGGAAGACATCTATGACATTGTTATTAGGGTATTTATACTACTACTAATAATAATGATAATAATATCTTTATTTACCACAAGTACATGTACATGGTATACAGGCCTAGCTGACATCAGTGACATACTACTATATAGAAAGTCCCTTGTTATGCTGAGCATTTCGGGCAGATTAGGTCAGTGTCCTAGGATGCGACTCACACCAGTCGACTAACACCCAGGTACCCATTTTACTGATGGGGAACATGGACAACAGGTGTAAAGAAACACGTCCAATGTTTCTGCCCTGGCTGGAATCGAACGCCCTCGCCTGTAAGCGAGTTAGGCACCAGGCCACCCAGGATGCGAGCCATATCAGTAGGCCTGCTGGTGTTCCTCCTTTATTATGTGAACAGTACACATCACTACGCAGTACACATCACTACGCAGTACAGTACACATCACTACATAGTACAGTACACATCACTACACAGTACAGTACACATCACTACACAGTACAGTACACATCACTACACAGTACAGTACACATCACTACACAGTACAGTACACATCACTACACAGTACAGTACACATCACTACACAGTACAGTACACATCACTACACAGTACAGTACACATCACTACACAGTACAGTACACATCACTACACAGTACAGTACACATCACTACACAGTACAGTACACATCACTACACAGTACACATCACTACACAGTACACATCACTACACAGTACACATCACTACAGTACACATCACTACAGTACACATCACTAAAAAGTACACACCACTACACAGTACACACCACTACACAGTACCCATCACTATCCAGTACAGTACACATCACTACACAGTACACATCACTACACAGTACACATCACTACACAGTACACATCACTACACAGTACACATCACTACACAGTACACATCACTACACAGTACACATCACTACACAGTACACATCACTACACAGTACAGTACACATCACTACACAGTACAGTACACATCACTACACAGTACAGTACACATCACTACACAGTACAGTACACATCACTACACAGTACAGTACACATCACTACACAGTACAGTACACATCACTACACAGTACAGTACATCACTACACAGTACAGTATACATCACTATGCAGTACAGTACACATCACTACACAGTACAGTACACATCACTACACAGTACAGTACACATCACTACACAGTACAGTATACATCACTACACAGTACAGTACACATCACTACACAGTACAGTGCACATCACTACACAGTACAGTACACATCACTACACAGTACACATCACTACACAGTACAGTACACATCACTACGCAGTACAGTACACATCACTACACAGTACAGTACACATCACTACACAGTACACATCACTACACAGTACAGTACACATCACTACACAGTACAGTACACATCACTACACAGTACAGTACACATCACTACGCAGTACAGTACACATTTTATTTCATTTGCAGGTTACATGGGTATTGGAAGTTACAATGTAAATTGAGTGCAAGGAGAGCCACTGACATGCCATGGCATTAGGGGCAGCTTATTCTAGTCCTTAAAAACTAGGTACTTAATATTAGAGAAATTTATTGAGTTTATTCTAGTTAAAAATTATTTTCAAAATTACAATATGATGAAATTTTACTGTTTAAATTATTATATAATGATATTAGATCTTAGATTGTTACAGGTGTTAAGATTCTTGAATGATAATATGGAATTGAGATTATCTTAAGGAAAATAACATTGAGCATTTTTGACATTAACTTATAATATGAGTAGGGGGTAACATAATAGTAACATATTATTAAAAATTGAGATTATCGTATAGGAAAGTAACAATGAGCATTTTTCAAAGTAGTTTATAGCATGATCATTTAGGTTTGGGTGAGTAGGTGGTTTTTGAGTTGAGTCTTAAATTGATTTTCAGACAAGATTATCTTAATATTTACTGGTAATGAATTCCAGATTCTGGGGCCCTTTATGTGCATAGAATTTTTACATAGGTTGATATGAACACGGGTATATCAAAAAGTGATCTGTGTCGTGTGTTGTGGTCATGGGTCCTATTAAAGTTGGTGAGGAGAGTTTTGAGCAGAGGGTTTATATTAGAGTGTAAAGTTTTATATATGTAGTAGGCACAAGAGTAAGTATGAATGTTCTTTACGGTGAGTAGTTTGAGACTTTTGAATATTGGTGGAGTATGCTGTCTAGAGGGAATTTGTTATCATTCTGACTGCGGCCTTTTGTTGTGTTATGAGTGGTCTAAGGTGATTTAACGTTGTTGATCCCCATGCACAGATTCCATAGATGAGATACGGGTAGATAAGTGAATGATAGAGTGCAAGGAGAGCTGATTGAGGTACATAATAGCGTATCTTTGATAATATGCCTACTGTCTTCGAGATTTTCTTGGAAATTTGTTGTATATGTGTTTGGAATTTAAGGCTACTGTCAAGGTGGATTCCTAGGAATTTTCCTCTGTGAGTCTTGTGATGGGTGTACCATTAAGTGTTATGTTAAGTGGAACATTTGTGACTTTGCTTCCAAACTGTATGAAGTAGGTCTTGTCAGTATTGAGAGTAAGCTTGTTAGTCGTCATCCATGTTGATATTTTCTGTAATTCGGCATTAACAGTGTTGGCCAGTATAACTGGATTTGGGTGAGAGAAGACATATGTTGTGTCATCTGCAAATAAAATGGGTTTGAGTAGTTGTGATGCATTCGGTAGGTCATTTATGTAAATGAGGAATAGGAGTGGCCCCAGGACACTTCCTTGAGGGACTCCGATTGTAATTGGTTGTGTGGAAGAGTTCTCTCCATTTGTGTACACGTATTGGCTTCTGTTGGTGAGGTATGATTTTAGGTAGTTGAGTGGGTGCCCCTTATACCATAGTGTGCTAATTTTGTGAGCAGTAAATCATGGTCGACTGTATCAAAAGCTTTGCGGAGATCAATGAAGATTCCCAGTGGGACTTCTTTTTTCTCAAGTGCTGTATATATTAGCTCCAACATGTGTGTAATAGCATCGTTTGTGCTCTTGTTTGTCCTGAATCCAAATTGACAGGGGTTGAGTACATTGTGTGAGACGAGGTAGGAATAGATTTGTCTATGAATTAATTTTTCGAAGATTTTAGAAACCAATGGTAAATTAGAAATTGGTCTATAATTATTCAGGTCTGTTTGATCACCTCCTTTGTGGATCGGGGTGACCCTAGCTATTTTGAGAATTGATGGAAAGGTAGAGGCTTCAATGGATTTATTGAATAGTGTTGCTATGATTGGTGACAGTACACAGTACAGTACACATCACTACACAGTACAGTACACATCACTACACAGTACAGTACACATCACTACACAGTACAGTACACATCACTACACATTACAGTACACATCACTACACATTACAGTACACATCACTACACAGTACAGTACACATCACTACACAGTACAGTACACATCACTACACAGTACAGTACCCATCACTACACAGTACAGTACACATCACTACACAGTACAGTACACATCACTACACAGTACAGTACACATCACTACACAGTACAGTACACATCACTACACAGTACCCATCACTACACAGTACAGTACACATCACTACGCAGTACAGTACACATCACTACACAGTACAGTACACATCACTACACAGTACAGTACACATTCAAATTCTTTATTTCATGTAATACAAGGTGGGGGGCACTTATAGTTATACATTAAAGTTGATATTACAAGATGGCCAATAATATGCCTAGGTATGCCTAGGCTTTTCAGGCAGTCTTATGATAGGTCTTACTCAATAGCTATACAATGGATATACAGATTGTAGGTTAGGTTAGGTTTACAAAATTTAGGTACTGGAATTTAAACATTGAGAATTTAACAATTAGTATAAAAAGTTAGCAATTAGTTTATATATTAATGATAAAGGTGATATATTGGCATAATATAGTTTCTATATTGGAGTATCTTAGGCAAACTTATGACTAGCTTAAGTATTATGGAGCAATAATTGTATTAGAATTTTGGTTAGAACTGTGCAAATTAAGGGGAATCACAGATATCAATAAGTGTATTTTGCTGTGGTTAGTAATGTGCAAATTAAAGAGAATCACAGATATCAATAAGTGTATTTTGCTGTGGATATGTGCAAGATAAAGTAGTTTTCGTATGGTTAACTACCGGTTGGGTGCGTAAGTGAGATAAGATGTTTTTTAACGGTGCTTTTGAAAATGGAGGTTGTGTCTGCAGTTCTAGAGTTTTCAGGCAGGGAGTTCCAGATTTTAGGCCCTTTTATGCGCATTTAATTTTTGTATAGATTTAGTCGGACACGGGGAATGTCAAAGAGATGTTTATGTCTGGTATTATGTCTATGGGTCCTGTCACAACTGTCAAGAAAGTGTTTTAGCTCAGGGTTAAAGTTGGAATTAATGGTTCTATAAATGTAGATAGCAGAGTAGTAAGTATGGATGTTCTGGACAGTGAGTAGGTTTAGGTCTTTGAAGAGTGGGGGTGTGTGCTGCGTAGCGTTGGATTGTGTGATAATTCTTACTGCGGCTTTTTGTTGGGTTATTATTGGCTTTAGGTGGGTAATTGCTGTTGATCCCCATGCACAAATGGCATATGTGAGGTAGGGATATATGAGTGAGTAGTATAGTGTGAGTAGGGCTGATTGTGGTACATAATACCGTATCTTTGAGAGGATCCCCACAGTTTTGGACACTTTCTTTGTTATGTGTTGGATATGGGTGCTGAATTTCAGGCTGCTGTCAAGGTGAAGGCCCAGGAACTTGCCCTCGTTATGTCTAGCAATAGGTGTAGAGTTGATCTTAATGTTTAATTGTGGATCATCTGTTCTGTTGCCAAACATAATATAGAAGGTCTTATCAGTGTTGAGTGTAAGTTTATTGGCAGTCATCCATGTTGATATTTTTATTAATTCGTCGTTAACAATGGTATTAAGCGTGGCAAGGTTTGTGTGGGAGATGATATAGTTGTATCGTCAGCAAAGAGTATTGGTTTCAGGTGTTGTGATACATTGGGAAGATCATTGATGTATAAGAGGAAGAGCAGGGGACCAAGGACACTTCCCTGCGGTACGCCGGTGTCTAGTGGTAGTGTCGTGGAGGATGTGTCTTTAATAGTGACATACTGGTACCTATTAGTGAGGTAGGATTTGAGGTATGCTAGTGCATGACCTCTTATTCCATAGTGGTCAAGTTTGTGGAGTAGGATGCCGTGGTTTACTGTGTCAAAAGCTTTCCTTAAGTCAATAAAAAGTCCTAGTGGATATTCCTTATTTTCAAGTGCTGTGTAAAGCAGGTCTATCATTTTTACTATTGCATCGTTAGTGCTTTTATTTTTCCTGAAGCCAAATTGGCAGGGGTTGAGTATGCTTTGTGTCGTTATAAGAACATAAGAACATAAGAAAGAAGGAACACTGCAGCAGGCCTACTGGCCCATGCGAGGCAGGTCCAAATCTCCAACGGCTTAAGCCAATGCCCCGACCCAGCCAGGTCAGGTTACATTCACTTAAGGAAGGAGCACTGCATCTGACCTAGTAGCACAACCTAGTCAGGACCAATTCACACCCAACCGCACCCACTCATATAATTGTCCAGCCGACCACCTGGTCAGGTCACTTCCACTTAAGGAATTAGTACAGGTCAGGTTACATTCACTTAAGGAAGGAGCACTGCATCTGACCTAGTACAAGCTCACACCCATCCACACCCACTCATGTATTTATCTAACCTATTTTTAAAACTACACAACGTCTTAGCATCTATGACGGTACTCGGGAGTTTGTTCCACTCATCCACAACTCTATTACCAAACCAGTGCTTTCCTATATCCTTCCTGAATCTGAACTTTTCCAACTTGAAACCATTGCTGCGAGTCCTGTCTTGGTTGGATATTTTCAGCACGCTATTTACATCCCCTTTGTTTATTCCTGTTTTCCATTTGTACACCTCAATCATATCCCCCTAATTCTACGCCTTTCTAGAGAGTGCAGATTCAGGGCCCTCAGTCTATCCTCATAGGGAAGATTTCTGATACATGGGATCAACTTTGTCATCCTCCTCTGTACGTTTTCCAGTGCATTTATATCCATTCTGTAATACGGTGACCAGAACTGTGCAGCATAATCTAAATGAGGCCTAACCAAAGATATATAGAGTTGAAGAACAACCTGAGGACTTCTGTTATTTATACTTCTTGATATGAAGCCAAGGATTCTGTTAGCTTTATTGCGAACACTTATGCACTGTTGTCTAGGCTTCAGATTACTACTAACCAGAACTCCTAAATCCTTCTCGCAATTACAAGTAATAAGATCTATATTATTCAGCTTATATGTGGCATGGTTATTGTCCTGCCCAATATTTAGAACTTTGCATTTGTTTACATTAAACTGCATCTGCCACTTCTCCGACCACTGCATCAGTCTATTCAAATCATCCTGGAGTGCTCTAATGTCCTCGTTTGAATGAATTGGACGGCCTATTTTGGTGTCATCAGCAAATTTACTTATGCTACTATTTATTCCCTCATCTATGTCGTTTATGTAAATTGTAAACAACAGGGAGCCCAAAACTGACCCCTGTGGAACACCGCTTGAGACACGCCCCCATTCTGATTTCTCTCCATTTATGCAAACTCTCTGCCGCCTATTAGTCAACCATGCCTCTACCCAGGAAAAAATTTCTCCTCCTATTCCGTGTGCCTTAAGTTTCCTCAGTAGCCTCTGATGTGGAACTTTATCGAAAGCCTTACTGAAGTCCATATACACAATATCATATTCATTACCATGATCTACTTCCGTTATAAACGAGTATAATCTCTTGTGCACAAGTTTCTCGAATATTTTGGATAGCAATGGTAGATTTGATATAGGCCTATAGTTATTTACGTCTGTAGGGTCACCACCTTTGTGTATTGGTGTAACCCTTGCTGTTTTGAGTAGTGTTGGGAAGGTGCTAGATTCTAATGATTTGTTAAAAAGTAAAGAAATAGGATATGAAAGGACATGAGCAGCTCGTTTGTATATTAAGGGTGGAACTTGAGACAGATGTCCTGATTTATTTTTAAGTGACTTGATTATCATGGAGACTTCAGTGGGTTCTGTAGGTGCAAGATATAAGGAGGATGGGAAATTCCCATCTAGGTAATCACTTGCTCGGGCATTGGTATCTGGAATTTTACTGGCAAGATTTGATCCTATAGTTGAGAAGAAGTCATTTATCTTGTTTACTGTATCAATAGGCTGTAGTGGTGTTTCGTTTGGTTTAGTTAGGACAATATCCCTATTTTTTTCAGTTTGTGGGTGCCCATAATCTGTGAGAGTGTTTTCCAGGTCTTTTTATATCTCCTCTTGTTTCAGTGAATCTGCTGGAGTAGTACAATTGTTTGGCTTTTTTATTAGTTTGGTGAGAACTGATGAATAGTGTTTAACAAACTCCTTATGTATGAATCCCCGTCTATATTGCTTCTCATATTGATGTTTCTTGTTAATGGATTTTAGTAAGTTGTTAGTTAGCCATGGGCAGCCTAACCGTTTATTCGTAATCTGTTTCATTTTTATAGGACAATGTTTGTTGTATAGTCTATGTAATTTATTAAGAAAGGTGTCTGTCCACTCATCGATACCCTTGGCATTTGGGAATTCTATAGCCCAGTCAACTGTGTCTAGCTCTGTTGTGAAGTTATTTATTGAAGCTTGGTCATGGAGTCGGAATGAAACTTTGGTGTATTCTAGGGGCGGTTTACTAATGTTTGTTAAGAGGAAGGTGGGGTAGTGGTCTGTGGTGCTGTCTGTTATTATCCCCGATTTAAGGGGGGCTAGGATATTGGTCCATATATGGTCGATTATGGTTGCACTCGTATCAGTAAGCCTGGTTGGTTTGGTTATTGTTGGTATGAGAAGTGTGTTGTTCATATTGTTGATGAAATCGGTTACTGGCTGGTCATCTGGTAGGCCAAGGTTGATGTTGAAGTCTCCAGCTAAGATAAGGTGGTGTTTGTTCAATCACTACACAGTACAGTACACATCACTACACAGTACACATCACTACACAGTACAGTACACATCACTACACAGTACAGTACACATCACTACGCAGTACAGTACACATCACTACACAGTACAGTACACATCACTACACAGTACAGTACACATCACTACACAGTACAGTACACATCACTACACAGTACAGTACACATCACTACACATTACAGTATACATCACTACACAGTACAGTACCCATCACTACACAGTACAGTACACATCACTACACAAGTACAGTACACATCACTACACAGTACAGTACACATCACTACACAGTACAGTACACATCACTACACAGTACAGTACACATCACTACACAGTACAGTACCCATCACTACACAGTACAGTACACATCACTACACAGTACAGTACACATCACTACACAGTACAGTACACATCACTACACAGTACACATCACTACACAGTACAGTATACATCACTACACAGTACAGTACACATCACTACACAGTACACATCACTACACAGTACAGTATACATCACTACACAGTACAGTACACATCACTACGCAGTACACATCACTACACAGTACAGTACACATCACTACACAGTACAGTACACATCACTACACAGTACAGTACACATCACTACACAGTACAGTACACATCACTACACAGTTACAGTACACATCACTACACAGTACAGTACACATCACTACACAGTACAGTACACATCACTACACAGTACACATCACTACACAGTACAGTACACATCACTACACAGTACAGTACACATCACTACACATACAGTACACATCACGTACCACTACAGTACACATCACTACACAGTACAGTACACATCACTACACAGTACAGTACACATCACTACACAGTACAGTACACATCACTACACAGTACAGTACACATCACTACACAGTACAGTACACATCACTACAAAAAAGTACATACACATCACTACAGTACAGTACACATCACTACACAGTCATACACATCACTACACAGTACATACACGTACACATATACACAGTACATCACCTACAGCATACAGTACACATCACTACACAGTACATCACTACACAGTACACATCACTCACAGTACACATCACTACACAGTACACATCACTACACAGTACACATCTACACAGTACAATCACTACACAGTACAGTACACATCACTACACAGTACACATCACTACACAGTACAGCATCACTACACAGACATACACATCATACACAGTACAGTATCACTACACAGTACATACATCACTCACAGTACAGTACACATCACTACACAGTACACATCTACTACACAGTACTACACTCACTACACAGTACAGTACACATCACTACACAGTACAACATCACTACACAGTACAGTACACCATCACAGTACTACATCATACACAGTACAGTACACATCACTACACAGTATCACATCACTACACAGTACACATCACTACAGCAGTACACATCACCACAACTCACACACATCACTACACAGTACACATCACTACACAGTACACATCACTACACAGTACACATCACTACACAGTACAGCATCACTACACAGTACATCACTACCATACACTTACGTCAGTACAATCTAGTATACACATACTACATCACTACTGTGTATTCCAATGTCACTAATTTTTCTTTATATTCTATGTGTTAGGAAGTTATAATTCCATCTACAAGTGTTATCTCAATATCACTTATCTTGTGTAGCATATACCTATCTATATCTTAGATATTTATCGAGATCTGCCGGATCTTAAAAGTTAAAAGTTCTTCGTCTTCAAGTACAAGTCTCAATGGCTAACGTACGTAAACTTGGCGGTGCTGACGTCGAGAGACTACTTCAGTCCTCAGAGTTTATCGGGAAAGGTGGAAATGGCGTTGTGTCCCGCATCCGATGGAATAAACAGTTCCCAACCGCCGTTATTAAAGTCGCCAGAAATTCACAACGCCCTACGCAGTTTGTGAGAGAGGAGGAGTTCTCCCTCTTCTTGGACGGTGCTGGAGGAGCACCAAAAGTGTTGGGCTCGTGTCGCAATCCTCCAGCGATTGTTACAACCTATGCTGGGGATGAGAGCCTATCCCAGTTCCTGGAAAGGTGTGGCGGGACACTGACATCCAACTCCCTGCTGGAATTAGCAGTTGAAATAGGAAATAGGTTAATCGAAATTCAGGATAAAGGGATCGTTCATAATGATCTCCACATTGAAAATGTCATGTTAGATCACACTTCCACCCATAACAAGCCAAGAGTATCCATTATTGATTATGGGTTGGCATGCACAAGCGGCGATAATCTTCATTTTAATCCGAATGATGACTTTAGTGACCAGTACTGGATGGCCCCAGAGGTCTGCCGTGGGTGCAGCAGCATGCTGTCGAGTGATACGTATAGCTACGGAACACTTCTGTTAAAAATATTTTTGTTTAACGAAACACAAATTCCCAGGAAGGTTTTCGACGTAATTCGGCTCGCTGCCAATGAAGAAATTACTAAAAGACCCACACTCACTGTAGTAGTTAAAATGTTAAAAGATATCATAAAGAATGAAAACGTGAACTGCCGGACGCAAGGTAAACAAGCCCAGCCTACTCCCCAGTCTAAACAAAGCTTTAAAAGAATTAAGAATCTAAAGCCTGCTCGACCCCTCCATCAGAATGTCAAAGAAGATGTGGCCCCACCTCGCCTACAGCCTCCAGCTCTGCCTGTCCCTCAGCCTAAACAAAACGTAAGGCTAATAAAGGATCCAAAACCTGCTCGACCCCTCCATCAGAATGTCAAAGAAGATGTGGCCCCACCTCGCCTACAGCCTCCAGCTCTGCCTGTCCCTCAGCCTAAACAAAACGTAAGGCTAATAAAGGATCCAAAGCCTGCTCGACCCCTCCATCAGAATGTCAAAGAAGATGAGGCTCCACCTCGCCTACAGCCTCCAGCTCTGCCTGTCCCTCAGCCTAAACAAAACTTAAGGCTGATAAAGGATCCAAAGCCTGCTCGACCCCTCCATCAGAATGTCAAACAAGATGTGGCTCCACCTCGCCTACAGTCTCCAGCTCTGCCTGTCCCTCAGCCTAAACAAAACTTAAGGCTAATAAAGGATCCAAAACCTGCTCGACCCCTCCATCAGAATGTCAAAGAAGATGTGGCTCCACCTCGCCTACAGCCTCCAGCTCTGCCTGTCCCTCAGCCTAAACAAAACTTAAGGCTGATAAAGGATCCAAAGCCTGCTCGACCCCTCCATCATCTCCAGAAATACTGAATTTACTTCCCCAATTGAAAACCCAGTGTGTGAGTGATATAATTTTCTTATTTTATTTTAATAATTTTATTTTAATAATATAGGTTTATAAAAAGGACAAGTTAAGTTTAACACAATTATTAGGAAGGATTTATAATTATAGTTATATATGGTAAAGAGAGAAAGAGGAAGAAAGATTATGACATTAGTCTTTAAGGCATAACAGGAAGAGTTTTCTGTGTTGACCTCAGACAAACACCAACTACAACAACAACAGAATACAACTTTCAATCAGTACATGACTGGTATGTGGTACCGCCAAGATCAGGAATTAGACACAGGTTCAACATCTGGGTATCTTTATTTGTAGACGTTTCTACATCCAGTGACTTTATAAATACAAGAACATAAAGGGAAGACTGTAGAACTATATACAATAGAAGAGGTAATCAGTCCCTGAGTCTTGGAGTTGGTGATGAATACGGTGATCTTCAACTCCAAGACTGAGGGACTGATTACCTCGTCTTATGTATATAGTTCTACAGTCTTCCTATTATGTCCTTGAATTTGTATTGATGAAGCCACTGGATGGCTAAAACGTCTACAAATAAAGATACCCAGATGCTGCACCTATCTAATTCTTCATCTTACAATCAGCTATCTCGAACAATTCACACAAAAATCCCACAAATATGAAAAGAAAGTGACGACTTTTCGGTCTGTCGTGAACCATTGTCAAGTCATAACTTGTGTGTGTGTGTGTGTGACCCAACAATTATAATTTGCACCAAGAACTCATTACAGTTGTGACCGGGTGTAGACTAGTGAATTGCTCATTACTTTATAATTTGTTCATGATTGTAACCATGTATAAACGTAAGTAAGTAAATTTACTTACATGATTCATTACCTTTGTAACTTGTAAGTTCATTACCTTTGTAACTTGTGAGTTCATTACCTTTGTAACTTGTGAGTTCATTACCTTTGTAACTTGTGAGTTCATTACCTTTGTAACTTGTGAGTTCATTACCTTTGTAACTTGTGAATTCATTACCTTTGTAACTTGTGAGTTCATTATCTTTGTAACTTGTGAGTTCATTACCTTTGTAGCTTGTTAGTTCATTACCTTTGTAACTTGCTCAGCTATCAAAACTTTGGGGTCCAGTCCCTGGACCCATTATGTACCTCTGTAATCTTTTGACTACCGCCCACAGGATGGGTATGGGGTGCATAATAAAGATATCAAACTAACTAACTAACTAACTGTGGGATGGAGTGTAATGGAAAAGTATCCTGTGTGATGGAGTATGATAGTAAACCATAATGTGTCATACAGTATGATAAGAAACTTTTATAGATTAAGCTGCCCCATGGCATGTCAGTGGCTCTCCTTGCACTTCAGTTTATGATTGTAACTACCAATATCTATGTAAAATTGCAATGAAATAAAATTTACTTTACTTTACTTTACTTTACTAACTTAATGTAGTCCCTCAATGTAGTGTTTATATTTTTAATAAAAAATATACATTCGTAGCCTTCTAAAAATTTATTTCAACAGGTGTTATGCCCAATTGTATATATTTCTTATGATTTTTTTGTTTTTTTTTATTCAATGTCTATTTTTTATTATATTTTTTGAGGTTCTATTATATGTATTTTTGTATTACATGAAAATAGGATGTCGACAATATATATATATATGTCAGCAGAGTTTTCTCGTCCTGCACCGTGTCCACCCAAACTCCAAATTTTCTGCCAAATAAAATAGGACACTATTATCCGGCATCAGTGTGAGCTGTATAGACAGTTTATGGGTAAGTTTTAGAAGCACAATAATCTTAATAGAGATTATCTTCATCTTGAAGTGTAAAAACGTGATTGATAAGAATCACTCTCGTCACAGCTGGTCTCTCAGCTCAGTGTTTACATTGTCATGGCTGGCAACACACTCACTCCCATCACTCACATTATTATTATACTTTACTGCTCTTATATTCCTCTAGTTCTCACTCTCACTATGATGGCTCCACGCTTCTACCTTGACGGTAATTATTAAGTGCTGGAGTTGTGTTCAAAAGTAACGCATTGTCTGAACCACAATGGAAATATGACTTATTTTGGGTTGTCCTGGGTAATTTACACGGTTTTTTTTTTTATATTTTATTTTAAAAAGACAATTAATAGTACATGAACAAAGATTTTTAAAAAACTGTGCTTCACTATTGCTTCCAGAACAACAAAATACAAAGTAAACCACAAACTATTACCATCCCCCTTGTGGTGTAGAACATTAACACAAAAACAAACAAACAAACAAACAAATTTTATTTCATTGCAGATTACATAGGTATCGGTAGTTACAATGTAAATTGAGTGCAAGGAGAGCCACTGACATGCCATGGCATTAGGGGCAGCTTATTCTAGTCCTTAAAAACTATGTACTTAATATTAGAGAAATTTATTGAGTTTATTCTAGTTAAAAATTATTTTCAAAATTACAATATGATGAAATTTTACTGTTTAAATTATTATATAATGATATTAGATATTAGATTGTTACAGGTATTAAGATTCTTGAATGGTAATATGGAATTGAGATTATCTTAAGGAAAATAATATTGAGCATTTTTGACATTAACTTATAATATGAGTAGGGGGTAACATAATAGTAACATATTATTAAAAATTAAGATTATAGTATAGGAAAGTAACAATGAGCATTTTTCAAAGTAGTTTATAGTATGATCATTTAGTTTTGGGTGAGTAGGTGGTTTTTGAGTTGAGTCTTAAATTGATTTTCAGACAAGATTATCTTAATATTTACTGGTAATGAATTCCAGATTCTGGGGCCCTTTATGTGCATAGAATTTTTACATAGGTTGATATGAACACGGGGTATATAAAAAAGTGATCTGTGTCTTGTGTTGTGGTCATGGGTCCTATTAAAGTTGGTGAGGAGAGTTTTGAGCAGAGGGTTTATATTAGAGTGTAAAGTTTTATATATGTAGTAGGCACAAGAGTAAGTATGAATGTTCTTTACGGTGAGTAGTTTGAGACTTTTGAATATTGGTGGAGTATGCTGTCTAGAGTGGGAATTTGTTATCATTCTGACTGCGGCCTTTTGTTGTGTTATGAGTGGTCTAAGGTGATTTAACGTTGTTGATCCCCATGCACAGATTCCATAGGTGAGATACGGGTAGATAAGTGAATGATATAGTGCAAGGAGAGCTGATTGAGGTACATAATAGCGTATCTTTGATAATATGCCTACTGTCTTCGAGATTTTCTTGGAAATTTGTTGTATATGTGTTTGGAATTTAAGGCTACTGTCAAGGTGGATTCCTAGGAATTTTCCTCTGTGAGTCTTGTGATGGGTGTACCATTAAGTGTTATGTTAAGTGGAACATTTGTGGCTTTGCTTCCAAACTGTATGAAGTAGGTCTTGTCAGTATTGAGAGTAAGCTTGTTAGTCGTCATCCATGTTGATATTTTCTGTAATTCGGCATTAACAGTGTTGGCCAGTATAACTGGATTTGGGTGAGAGAAGACATATGTTGTGTCATCTGCAAATAAAATGGGTTTGAGTAGTTGTGATGCATTCGGTAGGTCATTTATGTAAATGAGGAATAGGAGTGGCCCCAGGACACTTCCTTGAGGGACTCCGACTGTAATTGGTTGTGTGGAAGAGTTCGCTCCATTTGTGTACACGTATTGGCTTCTGTTGGTGAGGTATGATTTTAGGTAGTTGAGTGGGTGCCCCCTTATACCATAGTGTGCTAATTTTGTGAGCAGTAAATCATGGTCGACTGTATCAAAAGCTTTGCGGAGATCAATGAAGATTCCCAGTGGGACTTCTTTTTTCTCAAGTGCTCAAGTGATGGTACTTGTATCCCACATCCTCTTCATATCTCCGTCAAACCACTCGGTATTATGCCAAATATTATTCATTCTGGAGTACGTATTTACCATGTTTTTATGTTATTTATTTTGTTTATTATGTCATACATATTAGATCAATTGTGATAGGTAAGTAAGCCGTAGTGTTGATATTAGCTTAATAATAAAGCATATTCCCCTGCATCACGAGACTGAGCTCATGCCAACCGACAGTGGCTTCAAAGACACCTTATCTTTTATGTACAATGTACTGTGTATGTGTTTTACACAACAAAAGCATTTATTTTATTCATTGGAACCATGGCTAGGGCTAAAAGTAAGCAGGTTATAACAATAAATGGAGAAAAAGAAATTGGAATGACTTATGCAGCAAGTAGCACCACTAAACAGTAGCAGCAGGTTGGTGTGGCGACCCTGGAAATTTGAAATTATGCTAGCCGAAATTAGTGCCGGATAACTGATGGAACCGGATGACTTTTTGCTGGATTTGTGATGGCCAACCTGTAATATAATACTGTAATAATTTTGATTTCATAATTATTGAGAAATTAACAAGTGCTCACCTATCAAACCATAAATACAATATGTTAGGTAAAAGGGCACAAGTTGCACTTGTGTAATTTTACATAACATATTGTCGGTAATTCTACCAACACTAATGTACATAAATTCAATAATTATGATAGAAAAGAATACAGTACTAAAGTTCATGTTCAAGAGAGACAATAAAAGGAAAAAGTTTCATGGTGAAGAACTCTTTATGCAAGGAACTGAGGTTATCCTCTCCTTGGATCAAACTTAATTCCCTATGTGCTGTATAGCCCCTAAGGTTTTAGAACTTTCTGAAGAATATAATAATAATAAAAATTAATAATCTAAGCTGCATAGAATGTTGAAAATCTGAATGACTGAAAAGCTTCAGTAAAAATACTATATATTAAAAGGAGGACTGACAAATTAGGTGGCATTGGTTTCTCTGTGATACAGTGCATATTCTGTTACAGTGTGGTACTGTATACTCTTTACAGGTATTTTTAAAATATTACACTGGTCTGCATTTGGAATGTTTTCAATTTTTATTTTTATTCATGGTTGCGATCTTTCATATTCTTGGGCTGCTGATTGTAAATATCTAAACCATTTTGCTCTATCACCTAAGGATTTTGAATAAAATACAAATTAATGATAATAAAAAATGTGAATTTTTAATAAATTGTTACTTTATTAAAATTAGGCAAGTAATCATGGAAAAGCACATTCTGTTAGTTTTAAGAACATATGAATTCCAAATCAACATGAATCAAATCAAATGATTTTATTAAAAAGATATGCTCCTAATGGTTAGCCTACATATTGATTCAAAGGAAGGAGGACTGCTTTGATTTTCGCTTGTGCTGTGCATCGAGACCATTATGTTTCAATGACAAGCAGTAATCCATCATCATGCTGACATTCCATTTGCCCTGGTATCGAGTTTCCATCATGCAAATATCCTGATGTAACTGCTCTCCTTGTTCCTCACTGTAATCCCCACAATTGTTGGGAAAATAGTCAAGATGTGAGTGCAAAAAATGCATATTCACACTCATTCTAGACCCAAGTTGTTTGAAACTTGAAATCAGGTCTTGGATCATTTTTTTTCATATTTGGGGGAGTGCCTGTTTCCCAGGAAGTTGTGGGCAATCTTCTTGAATGAAAACCAGGCATTCACCTCGACACCTGCTAATGCTTCATCAAAATGCTTGTCCTTCATCAATTCCTGAATCTGAGGGCCAACAAAGATTCATGCCTTTAGTTTGCCTTCACTTATACAGTGGTACCTCGAGTTACGATGGTCCCCAAAATCGCCCTTTTATGTAAATTTATTTTTTTAAATGCTTTTGTAAGTATATTTTTGGGGGTGTAAAAGGACTAGTCTATTTTACATTATTCCTTATGGGGATAAATTCGTTTGGTAATGGCACTTGAACAGCATTCTCGAACGAAAAATTATCGTAACTCGAGGTACCACTGTACAAGGAAACTTTGACTCCAGGTACTTGAAAGCAGTTCCATTCTTGTTCAAGGCCTTCACAAAATTTTTCATAAGACCTAATTTGATGTGGAGTGGTGGCAGCAGAATTTTCTTGGGGTCAACTAGTGGCACAGTTTTAACATTGTGATTTCCAGGTAAGAACTGGTTCTTGGTAGCCAGTCTTTTTGTTCATAGTGCTGGCTGTCTGCCCTACTATCCCAAAGACAGAAAACAGGGATACTTGGTGTATCCGCCTTGAAGACCTAGTAGGAGAGCAATAACTTTTAAATCACCACAAATCAGAAAATTGTGATTCTGGTACAGTGGACCCTCGGTTTTCGTAGAGCTCCCAACTCGAACAATTATGTAAGTGTATTTTTGTAAGTGCTTTTGTAAGTGTATTTTTGGGGGTCTGAAACGACTAATCTAATTTACATTTGTCCTTATGGGAACAAATTCGTTTGGTAACGGCACTCGAACAGCATTCTGGAAAGAATTATCGTCGAAAACTGAGGGTCCACTGTACTTGATTGCAGATATTAGTATCTTCATGTTCACTTAAGTTTCTGACATTTGGACACTGGCCAGTTGGCACAGATGCAGCTGTGTTGCCATTGTAGAGAAGTACAGCCTTTAACCCTTTTAGGGTTTCGGCCGTACTAGTACGGCTTACGCGCCAGGGTTTTCCACATACTAGTACGCATAAATTCTAGCACCTTCAAATTAAGCAGGAAATGGCTGGTAGGCCTAGAGGTGAGAGAATGGGTCTGCATGGTTAGTGTGCGCAGTAGGAAAAAAATCGGGGACCCAGTGGTGCATTGTGGGAATGCCATGTTAGTACATCTTGTTCACCATGCCTCGCGGTAACAGACTCCTCACTCCTCGGCGAATTGGAACACTTTTGTTCCCCAGTGACAGTTCTAACACCGATGGGAGTGTCAGTGATGATGAGTTTCAAGGTTTTGAGGAGGTTGTGACCGAAACTAGTGACCATAATAACGGTAATATTGAGGAAAACCCAGACGACCCTCAACCTTCCACCTCGGGTGCTGTGGCATCTTGTTCACGTTCAGTTGTACCAGAACGAAGGAGGAAACTCTTCTTTACCCATATCCAGGACTCTGATGTGAGCAATGGTGATGATAGTGATAGTGAATATGAACTCCAAGCTCTTCAAAACAGTTCCAGTAGCGAGGGTGGAGAGGAATATTCTCCAGTAAAGCGTCAGTATATACAACGGTATATGCGCTCTGGTAGTGTGCCATATGCTGTTCCAAGGGGAAGGAGTACATCTCGGAGTACATCCTGTGGGCGTACAACAGGCACAGATAGTGAAAATGAAGATGATAGTGTTGCAATTGGGATGATAAATGTGCATGCATCTGGTGGTGGTGGTGGTAGTGGAGGTGCCAGGCATGAGGCACCAGCAGTGAGTCATGCTGCCACCCACGCTGCTGACTCACCCGACCTACAACAAAAGCCACCCTCACCTACCCACCCACCACACCAACCTGCACAACCACAACCTCCACAACCACCTGTCAATATCCAGTACCCACCAGCAGACCGCACCTGGGATTGGCAGGAAGTTGACAATTTTATTCCCAATCAACACCAGTTTGATGAAAGTCAAAGTGGAATACGCCCATCATGTACACTTGGAAACAATGCCACTGAACTGGAATGTTTCGAGTTATTTATTGACGAACCCCTGATGGAAATTATTGTCAGGGAAAGCAACACATACTACGAATACACCATGGCAAACACAATACTTTCACCAAAATCACGCCTCCACAAGTGGAAAGAGACAACTGTGGCAGAGATGTATCTTTTCTTTGCCATAATAATGCTTATGCCACATGTGTATAAGCAGTGTCAAATCATACTGGTCGACAGACTGCCTGATTGCAACACCAGGTTTCAGTGATATAATATCAGTGAATCGATTTGTGCTACTGTTACGTATGTTACACTTCTCAGACAAACCAGGCCTGACAGAAACTACAGGTTATATAAGATTAGGAATGTGTTTGTGTATCTGAAACATAAATTGAATATGCATTTTTATCCCTTCAGGAAGCTTGTTATTGATGAGTCATTGATTCTGTTCAAAGGTAGACTGTCGTTCAAGCAGTATATACCAAGCAAGAGGAAACGCTTTGGTATAAAGTTGTTTGTGCTTTGTGATTGCTACAGTGGTCTTGTATTGGATATTATTGTGTACACTGGAAGTTATACATTGCAAGATACCAGGAAGTTATTGAGTATCTCTGGTGATGTGGTTAGAACAATGATGGAACCATATCTTGGTAAGGGCATATATTATATACTGATAACTGGTACATAAGCCCCTCCCTCAGTGATTTTTTGCGAGTGAACTTGACATGTGTGCAGTACAGTGCGTGGAAATCGTAAGCATATGCCTAGGTTCAATGCAGGCACTCGTAGAGGTCAGGTGCAGGCGTTTGCTGCCAATGACATCATGGCATTTCGGTGGCATGACAAACGAGATGTCACACTGTTGTCATCAGTTCACCCTAACGAAATGACAGACACTGGCAGGCTGAATAGAGAGACCAGTGAACCCATTCTAAAACCTGCAGCTGTGATTGACTACACCCTCAATATGCGTTCAGTGGACAAATGTGACATGCAGATTGGGTTTGCTGATTGTGTTCGCAAGAGTTATAAGTGGTACATAAAACTCTTTTTTCACATTCTGGACATTTCCATGCTCAATGCTTATAATATTTATAAGTTGAAGACCACAAACAAACCACCATATGGCGAATTTTGTGTGTCTGTCATCAGACAAATAATATTCAAGTACCAAGGAGCAACACCTGCAATAGAAAACCGCCCACCAAGTTATCAACACCTACCCTCTCGTCTGAGGCCTGGTGATCACTTCCTAACAAAACTGCCTGCTACTGCTTGCAAGAAAAAGGCTCAGAAGAGGTGTTTTGTCTGTGCACATACAAAAAAACACCCACAACAATGCAGAGACACTCGTTTTATGTGTGAGGAATGTAAAAAACCACTGTGCATGGAACCATGTTTCAAAGACTTCCAAAAGCTGCAGAACTTCTAGAAACATGTCCAGTGACTCTATATATGTATATATATGATTGTACAATAATAATAAACAATATTTTTCATTGTAAGTGTTTGTAAATACGTTTTGTAAACAAAATAGTGAGAACAAACTTTATGCCGTTATTGTGTAATAATCAACAAGTGAATATTTGAAAAACAGCACTTATATTGGCCTCACAGGCCATAAAAGTTATTTGAAAAAAAAAAAAAAAATCGATAAGAAAACAACTCCAAGAAAGAAAATAAAACATTACCGGCCAACCGGAAGTCAGCGATGTTGCCGTAAGTGGTTCAATTTTGGTCAACTTCAATCCTCTATATGTCGGTAAGTATTGATCGCAATTTTTTTTTTTTTTAGCCTATTAGATTTAAAAAAAAACTTATCATTTCATAAGAAAAAATAAATTTTTTTTTTTTAAATTCTGCGACCCTGAGAACGAGATTCAGAGAGGGCCTTGCGACCCCGAAAATGTTAAACTTCTTTTAGAATAATCAATGAAGAGTCTCCATTCAACTGCTTTGTATGACATCCCCATGTGTTCAATACGGCCAGAAATATTTGAACAGAAAATTAAAGATTCCTCTCTGTCAAAGAACTGAGTGAATTCCGCTTCATGATGACAGTACCAAGCGAATGTTCCAGGAGCTAGAAGCCTATGTTCCTTCAGTCTAGAGCCAAGTAACTGCACTTTTTTTTGGAAGGTTAAGGTCTCTCACGAAGTCATTGAGCTCAGCTTGGTTGAAGGGTTTGGGATCATCATTTGTTGGTGGTTCATAGTCTACATCCATCTCCTTAGAATCACTGGTATCAGACCCTGATGAAATTTGCCATGTCTCAGGTGGCACAGGTACAGGAATACAGTGGACCCCCGCTATTTGAACACTCCAAAACTCACCCTCATTCCAGAATGCTGTTCAAGTGCTGTTACCAAACGAATTTATTCCCATAAGGAATGATGTAAATTAGATTAGTCCATTTCAGACCCCCAAAAATACACTTATAAAAGCACTTACAATAATAAACTTACATAAAAGGGTGAGTTTTGGAGTGTTCGAATAGTGGGGGTCCAATGTATCTTCAGTGTGTGGAACAGGCCTTATTGCTGAAGGAATATTTGAGTATATTATGCGATCTTTAGTCTTCAAGGACAGTAGGTATATTATCTAAGATACGCTATTATGTGCCTCAACCAGCTCTCATTGCACTATATCATTCTCTTATCTACCCTTATCTCACCTATGGAATCTGTGCATGGGGCTCAACAACATTAAATCACCTTAGACCACTCATAACCCAGCAAAAGGCTGCAGTCAGGATGATAACAAATTCCCACTCTAGACAGCATACTCCACCTATATTCAGAACCTTAAAACTACTCACCATAAAAAATATTCATACCTATTCATGTGCCTTCTACATACATAAAACTCTACATGCTAATATCAACCCTGCGCTCAGAATTCTCCTCAACAACTTTAATAGGTCCCACGAACATGACACAAGACACAGATCACTATTTGACATACCCCGAGTCCATACTAACCAATGTAAAAATTCTATGCACATAAAGGGCCCCAGAATCTGGAATTCATTACCAGTAAATATCAAGTTAACCTTGTCGGAAAATCAATTCAAGACTCTTCTCAAAAATCACCTACTCACCCTATACTAAATACTCATACTATAACAAACTTTCAAACCCAATATTATTTTACTTAAGAAGTTCTCAATTTGATATGTTCATCCTCCTTAACACTTGTTGCAATTTCATATCATCATATTGTCATTTAAAATCTTATAGTATCATCATTTTCTTAATTTGAAATAAAATATATATCTAGAAGAAACTCTAAAAACTATTTCTAGTATTGTTATTATACTAGTATAGCATCAACATACTGTAATTTGAAATAAATTATACAACTAGATTAAACTCAACCAATTTCTCTTGTATTGTCTTTTAATAGTATGTATAACCATATAATAATTTAAATAATACAGAACTAGAATAAACTCAATCAATTTCTTTAGCATTAAGTACTTAGTGAATAAGTCTCTAGAATAAACTGCCCCTAATGCCATGGCATGCCAGTGGCTCTCCTTGCATTACAGTTTTATAATTGTTTTATAATTGTAACTACCAATAACATTGTACACTTGTAACATGCATTGAAATAAAAATTATTATTATTATTATTATTATTATATTATTATTATTATTATTATTCTTGTTGAATCCAGCTACTTTAGTCATATAAAAGTAGCAGTCATCATGGTGGTTCATCTGCTCCTGCCATACCATTGGTACTCCAAAGGGCATACATTTAAGTTTTCCAACTGACCACATTTGGAACTTACTGATGCAACTCTTGCAAGCTTTGTGTGGTGCAAATGGTTTGTCCTGGTCTCCAAGTTTGCAGCCAAAATAAGCAAAGTAGCAACACTTCAATAAAAAAGTAATGTTGCTCTGGGAATCTAAAGGGGTGAATTGCCCACAGACATAGGAAAATATGTCTGGTGAATTTATGCAGCCTCTAGACATATTAATAATCTGAAAATAAAGAAAAATACAGTCAACCCTTGGTTTTCGTGTTTAATCCGTTCCAGAGTGATCGACTAAAACCAAAATTGACAAAAACTAAAACCATTTTCCCCATAAGAAATAATGGAAATTCAATTAATCCGTTCCAGAAACCCAGAAGTTTGAAAAAAAAAATTTGGGGGGCCTTAAAGATAGATTTACATGCACAAATGAATGAACTCAATGTGGCACTTACCTTTATTGAAGACTGATGTTGCTGGATGGAAGAGAGGGGAGAGGGAAGAGACCCTATTTTTTGGAAGGGGAATCCCCCTCCATAAGGACTCTAGGTACCAAGTCCTCATCTGGGGTCACTTCCCTTCTTTGTCTTTTAATCCCACTAGGACCAGCTTGAGAGTCACTGCACACCTGTGGCACTAAATATCTGTCCAGAGAGCTCTGTGTCTGGCGTCTCTTTAAAATGTCCCTAAAATGGGAAAAGAGATTGTTATGTTGATGAGACGGATTGCAACATCTTTGTCAGGGTGATGTTCCTCCACAAATGACTGCACCCTACTCCACACTGCACAAATCTCCTTAATCTCTGAAGAAGGCACCTTACATCTCTCTTCCTCCTCCATTGAAGCAATTTCCTGAGATCTGCTTTGATGGTGTTGCAGCTCAAGCTCTTGCAGCTCTTCAGTGGTTAGATCTTCATTGTGGTCCTCCACCAACTCTTCCACATCCTGGCTACTCACATCCAACCCCATGCAGTTCCCCAATGCCACAATACTTTCCACAACTTCCATAGGCTCCTCAGAGTCAGGCCCAAACCCTTCAGAATCCCTCTCTGGGACACAATCTGGCCACAACTTTCTCCAAGCAGAGTTCATCGTCCCAGAAGTCACTCCCTGCCAAGCTTTATCTATAAGGCCTATGCAATGGAAGACATTGAAGTGATCCTTCCAGAACTCTTTTAGCGTCAATGCAGAGTCATTGGTCACATCGAAGCACCTTTGAAACATTGCTTTGGTGTACAGTTTTTTGAAGTTTGCAATGACCTGCTGGTCCATGGGCTGGATGAGAGGAGTGGTGTTAGGAGGCAAGAACTTCACTGTTACAAATTTGAAATCCTTAGACATTTGGTCTTCCAAATCTTGAGGATGAGCAGGAGCATTGTTCATTACCAGGAGGCACTTGAGCCCCAATTTATTGTCCAATAGATATTTCTTCACACTGGGGCAAAACACTTGATTAAACCATTCCAGGAAAATTTCCCTAGTGACCCATGCCGTAGGGTTAGACTTCCACATCACACACAATTTTCTCTTGTCAACACTGTATTTCTTGAACACTTTGGGAGTTTCAGAGTGATACACCAGTAAAAGCTTCACTTTGAAATCCCCACTAGCATTACCACACAGCATGAGAGTTAGCCTGTCTTTCATAGGCTTGTGTCCTGGCATTGCCTTTTCCTCCTGCGTGATGTAGGTCCTCCTTGGCATTTTCTTCCAAAAGAGGCCTGTTTCGTCACAATTAAACACTTGTTGGGGTTTAAATTCTTCTGCCTCTACATATTCTTTAAAGTCACGCACAAATTTTTCAGCCCCTTGTTTATCTGAACTTGCACCCTCACCATGCCTTACAACACTGTGTATGCCACTTCGCTTCTTGAAGTTTTTGAACCAGGCTTTGCTGGCCTTAAATTCATCAACATCAACACTGGTTTCAGGCATTTTCTTGACAAGATCAGCATGCAACTGCCTTGCTTTTTCACATATGATGGATTGCACAACACTATCACCCACTAGCAGTTTTCGTTTATCTACACCAACAACAATTTATCCATATTTTCAATTGATTGTGATCTCTGTTTCGTTATCGTATTCACCCCTTTTGGAACATTAGCTTCCGTGATTTCTTTTCTCTTCGCCACAATGGAACCAATGGTTGATGGGGCCTTTTTGTATATCCTGGCGAGCTCGGCAATACGTACACCACTATCATATTTTTCTATTATTTCTTGCTTCAGTTCTATTGTGTTCCTCACTTTCTTTACCAAAGAACTGGCACTAGGAGCTTTCTTTGGGCCCATGGTAGCTTATTTAGTAGTCACACAATAATCAAGGGCCAAAAACAATGAATTGTTAATAAATGTTTTGTATGAACTCCTGGGATGATGTTCACTCAAGCATAAATAATGCTAGACTGCGTGACAATGTGTGTGGGAGGTGCGTGGGTGGCGGTCTTGTGGCTTTGTGCACTGGGCACATGGACGGGTTCCATACCATTGACAAAAACTAAGACAATCAATAAAAACTAAGACAATATTTCCATGAAAAAAGTGCCCGAAAACCAAAATCACCGAAAACTGAGACACACGAAAACCAAGGGTTGACTGTACAGTGGACCCTCGACTAACGATCTGTCCGGATAACGATTTTTCCGTTTTTAACTGACAAATCTATTCGTTCCCTAGGCTTTCTTAACTTTTTTATCTCACTCCAAAATTTTTTCTTATTTTCCGAAAAATTTCTTGACAGTGCCTCTCCCACTCTTTTATCTGCTCTCCTTTTGCACTCTCTTACCACTCTCTTCACCTTTCTTTTACTTTCCATATACTCTGCTCTTCTTACAACACTTCTGTTTGGTAAAAACCTCTCATAAGCTACCTTTTTCTCTTTTATCACACCCTTTACTTTATCATTCCACCAATCACTCCTCTTTCCTCCTGCACCCACCCTCATATAGCCACAAACTTCTGCCCCACATTCTAATACAATCCCAGCTCTTCAACCCCCCCACTATTCATACAGTGGAACCCCGAGTAACGATCATTCCAAATAACGATTTTTTGGGTAACGATTGCTTTTTACGGTCAATATTTTTCTCGTGTAGTGATCTTTACTCGGGTAGCGATACGTACCAGACCTGTCCGCCTGCCCTGCACTTGCGCGCCTCCGCCCAGGACGGCAGTCTCGCGTTGTTTACACTTGAGTGAACAATACCCAGTGCGCTCTTTCAAACATTCACAATACATTTGTTGTCTTTTTTGGTGGTTTAGTGATTGTCACTGTGAAATAAGTCACCCTGTGCCTGTTGTGGAAGATATTGTGGCATTGGGGAACAGCCTGGGGTTGGAGGTGAGTGGTGAGGATGTGGAAGAGTTAGTGGAGGACCAAAGGGTAGAGCTAACAACTGAAGAGCTGCAAGAGCTGGAACTGGAACAGCATCACCCCAGAGCTGATGTTATTGCTTCACAGGAGGAGGAAGAGGGAGTGAAGGAGGTGCCTTCTTCAGTGCTTAGGGACATGTGTTCAAAGTGGATTGAGTTGCAGACATTTGTTGAACAAAACCACCCTGAGCAAGCTGAAATAAGCCATCTGTGCAACCAGTTCAGTGACAGAGCCATGTTGCACTTCAGGAAAATGCTCAACAGGCGCCAGAAACAGAGGACTCTTGACAGTTATTTCTTGAGGCAGGGGTCCAGTGACTCTCAAGCTGGTCCTAGTGGCATTATAAGAAAAAGAAGGGAAGTAACCCCAGATAAGGACTTGTTACCTGAAGTCTTTATGGAGGGGGATTCCCCTTCCAAACACTAAGCACTCCCTTACTCCTCCTCCCTATCTTCCAGATGCCAGCAAGTCTCTTCAATAAAGGTAAGTAAATGTTATTTTAAATGTTTATTTCAATATTTATTTATAAATTTAATATTGTATGTAGTATTTATGTGTGTTTTCTGTATGTAAAACTGTAGTTATTCTTTAAAAAATGTATTTTTTGTGAATATTTTTGGATGTCTGGAACGGATTAATTGTACAGTGGACCCCCGAGTAACGAACACCCCGGAAATCATACAATTATGTAAGTATAATATTGTAAGTGCTTGTGGAAGTGTATTTTTGGGGGTCTGAAATAGACTAACCTACGTGACATTATTCCTTAAGGGAGTAAATTCGTTCGGTAATGGCACTTGAGCAGGCTTCTGGGATGAAGTTTTTACGTTACTCGGGGGTCCACTGTATTTACATTATTTCTTATGGGAAATAAGGTTTCGAATAATGATTTTTTTGTGTAAGGATCTAGCTCCTGGAACGGATTAAGATCGTTAGGCGAGGGTCCACTGTATATTAGATTTAACATTTAAGTCAATATAAGGTAAGCATTTTAATTGGTAATACATATACAGTGGTACCTCGAGTTACGATGGTCCCCAAAATCGCCCTTTTATGTAAGTTTATTTTTTTAAATACTTTTGTAAGTATATTTTTGGGGTGTAAAAGGACTAGTCTATTTTACATTATTCCTTATGGGGATAAATTCGTTTGGTAATGGCACTTGAACAGCATTCTCGAACGAAAAAATATCGTAACTCGAGGTACCACTGTACCACTTTCTCATTTACTTATGTTACATATATGAAAAGAGAAAATTAACGTTTCCGTATAACTTGACAACCTGATGTGATAGAGATGAATAAACAACACAATGAATCACTATTTTCCATATATATACCGAAAAAGATACCATAGAGTCAATAAAAAAAATCATGCAGACCAGTGTTATTAACTTTTTTGGAGAACTGTGTTAAATATCTTTAAATTTTGCTTGCCTTGTTACAGAAAATTCTTTCCCTAATGTAAATATCATATGTATATATCCAGCCATAAATAAGTCCATACAGTTAAAATAAAAAGCATGACATTTCTGTCCATCTTGGACATTGGTCATGTAATGAGTGAATAAAAGCCGGTGGTAAGGTGAGACAGTAGTAAATGTAATGGCAGTGTTAAATCAAGTCACTATTTGTGTTTTGAAACTTAAATAATTTCAAAGGTGGGTGTCTAGATTAAGGTACACTGCAAAGGGAGTTTGTGGTATCTCCACAAAACATTCTAAAATCAGGTCACACTTGAAAATCATGTCCCAATTTTATATCAGGTCAGGTTACTCTATGGTGATACTTATCATGTGTTCAGTCCCATTGGAAGGTCCATAGTGGCTTTATTATCATATACATACAGTACTCTCTTATTATTGTGAAATTATTGAGCTTACAGTACTGTATCCCTTCAAGAGGGTGCCTTGATCCTGGTGAAGGGCTCTTGATTTAAGGAATTAGAGCTACCTTTCTCTTCCTTGGATCAAGCCTGATTGTCTCCCATTCTGCAGGTACTATATGGCCTTACAAATTTAATGCTTCCCAATGAATGTAATTTTACAGCAATAATAAAAATAATACAGAACTGTGTAAGGATTTCATAATTATAGTAATTTAAAATATATTAATGTTGCTCAACAAATGCAGCACAATTTAAGACACTGCATTTATATACGTTTGGTAATGGCATTGAACAGCATTCTCAACAAAAAAAATTTTAACTTCGAGTAACTTACCACTTTCTCATTTACTTATGTTACATATATAAAAAAAGAAAATTAACTTTTCCGTATAACTTGACAACCTGATGTGTAGAGATGAATAAAAACACAATGAATCACTTTTTTCCATATATACGAAAAGATACCAAAGTAAAAAAAAAAATCATGCAGAAGTGTTATTAATTTTTTGGAGAACTGTGTTAAATATTTTTAAAATTTTGTTTTTTACAGAAAATTCTTTCCCTTTAAATATCATATGTATATATACCATAAATAAGTCCATACGTTAAAATAAAAACATGACATTTCTGTCCATCTTGGACTTGGTCATGTAATGAGGAATAAAAGCCGGTGGTAAGGTGAGACAGTAGTAAATGTAATGGCAGTTTAAATCAAGTCACTATTTGTGTTTTGAAACTTAAATAATTTCAAGGTGGTGTCTAGATTAAGGTACCTGCAAAGGGGTTTTTGGTATCCCCAAAAACATTCTAAAATCAGGTCACACTTGAAAATCATGTCCCAATTTTATATCAGGTCAGGTTACTC
>WNWK01022677.1:0-32141 GCA_009830355.1 Cherax destructor
CTGATTTTCCCCAAAGACCATAACAAGACAAAGATCACGACACCAGGAAATGGGTGGGTACTGATGTATTGAAACTTTCAAAAAAAGGGAAATAATGCCGATGGTAATTTTTCAAATCGCTAGTGCTCCTCATTTAGAATATTGCTTATGCTGAGGGCCCCCGTTCAAAGCAGGAGAAATAACAGAGCTGAACAAATACGGATCGTTTACGGCTCACATTACCAGTGCATCTAAATTATTGGGAACGCCTTCAAGTCTTGAACAGGTACCACTGGAGCAGGGAGAGAGAGAGATACATGATAACATATACCTGGAAAGTACTGAGGGCCGGTCCCAAATCTGCACACTGCCATAAGAACATACTTGAGTGAGAGATATGGGAGGAAGTGTAAAATAAACCCAGGAGGGCAGGGTGGTGGGGACAATAAGGGAACACTGTATTAACATGGGGGGCCCCAGACTATTCAAATCTTACCAGAAGATATCAGAAACACGGCTGGAACAAGTGTGAAGTTCAAGAGGAAACGGACAATTATCTTCACCAGGTGCCAGATCAACTAGTCTGTGATGGATATGGGGGAAAGGGGGCCTAGCAGCAACAGGGGGAAAAACCCCAAAAAGAGCCTGGCCATGGCCGGGTTCCGATAGTAGTGAAACCCGAAATTTCAAACGTATAAAAAGGTAAGATATCAGATATATTAAGCAAATTTCCAAATTTTTGCTAAAAAAAATAAGTGAACTGGGATAAATTCCAGATGTATTCCTTTTAAAACCCTTTTTGGGTCTAATTCCTAGGCCTTTTGTATCCATAGTTTGCGCTACCGTCCACAGGATGGATGGGGGGTACAACAAACCCACCACTTCGGTTGCAAAATCTGAAACTCTAATCTTTACCACTGCAGGACCTGATGCCAGGCTTTCTTGTTGAGTGCTTGATTAGCAATTCTGGTAGACACTGACATTATCCAACCAGTGGTAATTCAAAACACTAAGATTTTCCCGGCTTGTGTTGTAATCAATTTTGGTGTTCCAACTGCCAGACTAACACAGCCGTCTAGCCTGGCTGATCTGGCACTTGAACGAGGCAGCTTTTTTTTTTTTTTTGCTTCAGCGAGTAGGGGTCCATTCACGATTAGCGAACGGGAGATCGAGAATTACCCCACCTTTGACAGCGAACGGGGCAATAAGTTTCCACTTTACATTAATATAAGAATGAGAATACAATATGATCTAAATATTTTCAACAACTTTTCAACAGCCAAAGCCGCAGAAAATGCCTGGTTGACCCAGAAGCAGAAGCCCAAAATCATCAGGCTTCCCTGTTGACAGCGATCAACGGGTGGTTGGTGCCGGCACGCAGTCGGAAAATCAGAAATTTTAAGAATTAATCAATTCCCTGTACAGACAGTTTGAGGTCTTTATGTCAGATGGACGAACCGTCAACGCTCGTTCAGTCTAGATGACTCGCGTTTAGAACATGTTTTCCCCCAAAAAGACATTCGGCAAGTCAAATATGAACCGAAACTGGAGAAAATAGGGTTGAAGGAATAAAGACGGGGGTGGAGGAAACTAGAAGTAATAAAAGGATGACGAGGGAAAAGGGGGAGAAATAATGTGTAAAAAAAAGGGATATGGAGGGTGAGGCGGGGGAAGGTTGGGGGGGGGGGAGAAAAAGAGCAGAGAGGAAGAAAGTGTAGAAGAGAACGGAAGAGGGTTTTAAAGGGAACTGTAGGGGGGGGAGATTGGTGTACAGTGGAAAGGGGGGAGAGTGGTGTACAGTAGAATAGAGGGGGAGAGTGGTGTACTGTGGAAGGGGGAAAAATTGGTATACAGTAAAGGGGGGGGAAAGTAGTGGAAAAAAGGGGGGAGAGTGGGGCACAGGAAGTTAGGAGAAAAATTATTAAACCTGAAAGGAAAGGAATTAGAAAAAAAAAGGGAGGGATGCATATGGAAAAAGAGCAGAAGAGAGAAAAATGGGGGGTGAAACAGGGTGTAACGATTGTAGAAGAGTGGAGTTGAAGAACACAAAATGGGGGAATGCAGAAGGAATCAAGAGAGAACAGATGAGAAAAGAGGAAACAACGAACGGAGGGTAGGAAGAAAGGAAAGACCGAACGGAGGATAGGAAGAAAGAACGAACGGAGGGGGGGAAAAGAAAGAACGGAGAGAGGGTAGGGGAGAAGAACGGAGGGGGAAGGGTAGGAAAAGGAGGAAAGAACGAACTGAGGGGGGGAAGAGAGGAAAGAACGAAAAAGGGCAGGAAGAGATGAAAGAATGAACTGGGGGGAAAAAGAGGAAAAACAAACGGGGTAGGGAGAGAGCAGTGAAAAGGGACTGAAAGAAGGGCCGAGAGAAGAAAAGGAGGGTAAATAAAAGTAGCGACGAGTTTCGAACTTTAAGGTTAGATATGGCCAGCAGCTCCTGATTGGCTGCCTGTCCCACGTAAAGAGAATACAGCTCTATGATTGGATGTTTGTTACATGTAAAGATTGAATGCAACCCTATGATTGGCTGTTCTTCCAATAAGGAAAGGATGCAGTTCCGTGATTGGCATGTCACATGTTAGGAACGTATGCAGCTCTGTGTTTTTCTACTCATGTTATCGAGCTTGGGGCCAAAACCCAAATTTTTGTAGATGGGTAATTAAAAATTAGATATTTTTTGGGCCATTTTTTGAAACACCCTGTATATTCTGTAGGCCCGGCCCTCTATAAGTCAATGGACACAAAAAATAGTACAGATATTAGGTTTAAAAAAAAATTTCTCCAATAAGAAAAATGGCACCAATGATATAAAAAACCAAACTGAACTTCACAAAGATATACCAGTTGGAAATTAAAAATTCAGGTATTCTTTAGTTACTGCACAGGAAACCCCAAATACACCAGCATATCAAGTTTGAAGAAGCTCAAAATTGCTTTCCCCAAATTATCACTCCGTAGTTTTGAAGTCACTGAAGGAGGCATTCACAAACTGTTGCAAAACTTTTACCTTTTTTGAGTTTCATTTTTTTTCTACTTCCAAAGGCTTCTACACTTGTCTCAGCAGTGTTTCTGGTGTCTTCTGGTAAGATGCTGACTAGTGCTCTCTATCTCTCACTCCAGTATTTACAGTATATTATGGAAGTGCGCAGATTTGGGACTAGGTCCTCGAGTGCATTCCATGTATATATCATATATATCATCATGCATCTCTCCTCCGCTCCAGGGTACATATTTAGGACTTCGAGACGTTCCCAGTAACTTTCTGTACTGACTATGCGGGGCAAAAATTATTTTTTTATCTTTTCAAGTTTTACTATCTACCCGCCCAAAAAGGGGCCGAAAAGGAAAAAATTCTCGTCACATTTGCCTTATTGTATTCTTGGGGAAAGGCCGCTGACATAATTACTCCCAGGTCTTTCACATAACTGTTATTTAAATATTCACAATTATTTTAAATAAAAGTGGCATTACAACTTAAACCCAAAATGTGTTATGCGTTTCATTAGATTCATCAGCCATACTAATGAAGCCATTTAAAACTGCTGTACTCATTTCATGGAAAATATGCGATATCATTTTAGAAATAAAACTGGCAAATTGGTACTTATCCACAAAATAACAATTTTTAAACTTCTAAGCAGGATTCACTAGTGATGAAAGCCTTTTAAAAGGTTTTCTCAACTTTCCCCAAAATAAATTAAAACCAGGAATATAAATCTGACCAGAGGTCACCTGCACCCAACACCGGGAAACTTCCCCTGTTAAAATTTGAAGCCAATTAGGTAAGATGGTTTCAAGTTGCTAAGAGATACCTGGTTAAAAATACGAAACCTTTTGGAGGAAGGAAAGACTATATGAACACCTTTTCCCCAGACTATTCAACTTTTTCCAAAAAAGATATCAAAACACGGGGGGAACCAGTGTAGAAGCCTTCAAGAGGAAACGGACAAGATTTCACCAGGTGCCAGATCAACAGGCTGTGATGGGATGGGGGTCAGGGGGGCCCAAGGCAACAGGCCTGGTTGACCTGGCAAGCAAAACGAGCCTGCCCCTGGCCGGGCTCATGAGTAGAAAAATCTCGGAACACAAAAAAAGGAAAAAAAAAGGAACTGAGTATATGACCGTCTCAGGAATAAAAATTAAGACACTTAAGGGCTCGCTAAAGTCGGGAACTTAAAATCGTTAAATTTTCATATCTTTCTGATACCTTTCCGTTTTAAAATTTTATTTCAAATTTTCTACCAAAACCCCAAAAAGAAAAATGTTTTTCAAAACTAAATTTGCATCCTACTTTTACCCGGGGCTTATGTATTGTTGCTGCTCAAACAACACGTTTTGGTGGGAAAAAAACCATACAACTGGAGATTGTAAGAAGAACATTGCACCCTTAAATTCAGTACAGCATGAAATTTAAAAGTTTCGTGGAATGTAGGCGAAAGATTTTTAATTTTTCCCGGCAAATTCGGAGGGTTGTCCCAAATCTGCGTACGAATTTTTTAAGGGAAAGAAGCTTGTTAGACGAAAAAAAAATACATCATGAAAATCGGGATACAATGGTAAAGGATGTATTCTGCAGCGCCTACCATGCTTCTTGCTCTTTAAAGGGGATTTCAGGGGAGTTTTTAGCCTATGATTTTAAACACCCTCCCTTTAAACAAAAGAAAAACCCCGAGAGCCCTAGCTTTATGTACCGGAGGTTGTTCCGGGGTCAACGCCCCCCGGCCCGGTCCTAGACCGGCCTTAAGGGGAATTTAATAAATTCGTCAAGTTAGACCTAATTAGTTTACCTTCCACATTTTCCATCCGTTTGATTTTTCCCCCTTCATGTATTTTCCCACATTCTATTCCCTTTCAAAATTCCTCCACCTGCCTCCCACCCAACTTTTCCTGCGTGTCCCCCCTCCACATGCATCCCTCCCCCCCACATGCTTCCTCCTTCCCCATGCTTCCCCCCCTTTCGCCTCCCCTTTACACAGCCTGTCTCTCCCTTTTGCTTTCCTCACTCCATCCCTTCACTTCCTCCTCCACCTGTACAAGAGAATCAAAGAAAAGGCAAATTTAATTTTGCTGTGTCTAGCATCAGAGGGAACTATCGTAAATGGTCACAGCATGACCTGGGGAAACCCTTTAACCATGGCAAGGTTCAAAGGTAAGAGGAGTTAAGGGGGTGGTAAAAATGGGAGAGGGAAGAAAAAACGAAGGGGCAGCAACTCGACAAAGACAACACTGACTGCAATGCATTACTGGGCAGTGATACTGCGAGTCTGCGACCCTTATCTCTCAGTCGGTATGATATTCCGGCCCCCCTTCCCCACTGCTGGTGGTAGTGCGGTTTTCTGCTGATGAGGTTATGGGCTGTTACTGATTCTGCTCCTGTTACTACTGCTGCTGGTGGAGCTGTTTTGGGCTGTTTTTTTCTGCTATTATTGATGTTTTTTTTTTGCCTCTCATGATATACAAATAAAACCCAACGTTTGACGATGCATCTGCTAGACATCTGCGACGTGTCAAAGCACCTGGGGGCCCTGCAAGTATTTTTTATGATGCTTTGCTTTTATTAGACACATGTGACATTCATTACAATCAACGAGGAAGAAAAACAAGCGGGACGGCGCCCAACACAGGCAGGCACGTTTTTACGATGAGGTGCCAGCATCTCTCTTTGGCAGCGCCGCGCCACACGCATCACACCACTAAATTGTTTTGACTTGCTCCTTATTATTACGAGGGCGTCTTCACTTACTGTAACACACTGCTCTTTACTGCCGATGGAACGCGACTCCGTCTCTCCTTCCCTTTGTGACGGGGCCTGCCCCTCCCCCACCCCCTTTTTCCCCTTTAATATTCCTAGATCCTATATTCCTATATCCAATATTCCTTATCGTTTATAGTTAAACGTAATAAGATATCTCCTACATTGTATAATAATAAGGTTTTAAAAAAGGCCTCAATGGAAATAAGTCACTGTTTGATTTTTTTGGGTTTCCTATTTCTACACATATGCTACTATGTATGATAATCTATGTAACTGTATTTGTGTATACCTGAATAAACTTACTTAATATACCATACTACCTGGGTAACATGGAGGGTTTTTGGGGGGCAATCCCCCCCCGGGGCCCCCGGGTTGGGCCCGGCCCCCTGGTGGATCGGGCCTGATCAACCGGGGGTTTCTGTTGGCCGCACGTAAACCGACGTACGAACCACAGCCCGGCTGGTCAGGTAGACTTTGGTGCCTGGCCAAATCATTCGGGGGACAGTTGAACATTTATTTTGTTGTCTCTTATCGTGCTAGTGGCGGGGGGTTATGTCTGTGATTTTTTTGCTTTACAGGGAGTGATTTTCTTTTTAAAATTTTGGGGACTAATCCCTTTTGGATATTAAGGATATAATCGTATCTCTTCCGCCTGCGTTCCAGGGAGTAGAGGTCGAGGAACTTCAAACGTTCCAAGTAATTTAGGTGTTTTATCGCATTATGTGTCCCGGGAAAAGGTTTCTGTACTTTTTAGGTCAGCAATTTCACCTGCCCTGAAAGGTGCTGTTAGTGTGCATCAAATTCAATTTAGATAGAACAACGACCTGAAGAGGTCACAGGGCTTGGCATCTCTAGTTTTGAAGGTTCTCATTATTCATCATGTTTTTTTTCTAGCAGATCGATTGATACAATTTTGTGATCTTTGAAAAGATCCTCTGACATTATCATTCCCGGTTTTTTACATTAGTTTTCGCTCTATTGTGTGATTGGAATTTGTTTTATATCGATATTTTTTAATTTCCTACGTTTTCCATAACGGAGTAAATGATTTTCCATCATTGAACTTCATTTGTTTTCTGCGGCCCTTTAAAAAATTTGGCAGGTCCCCTGAGTCTTGCAGTGTCTTCAATGGAGGACACTGCATGCAGATTCGGGGGTCATCTGCAAAGGAAGACAGAGCTGTGGCTTCATCCCTGTTTATGTCAAAAAGAGGACGAGGAACAGGATGGGAGCAACTGTGCCTTACTCTGTTTACTACTACTGTTTAGCCAGACTTGGTTTTTTGCTTGGTCAATCGGGCTGTTGCTGGGTGCCCGTTTCCCCAAAAATATATATTGCAGCTTGGTGATCGGCACGCTTCCTCTTAAGACTTGTACATTTGTTGCAGTAGTGTTTGTAATATCTCCTAGCATGATGCTAAAAAGTCTGGGGCCATGAATGTTGAAAAAAGTTTTCATATCTCCCAGCGCCCCTTTCTGAAAAAAAGGGGGGCTGTGGTTGTCATGGCAATGTGCAGTTTGGGGGGATCGGCCCTCAAGTACTTTCCATAGTACATATAATGTCCGCGCTCCGGGGGGCACATGTTCAGGACTCTGACAGCCCCTTCTCTAAAGCGCGTGCATTAAAACTATTTGGATAAGCCCCCCTTTTTCCTTCACGGGGGGTTTTCACCCCCATTTACTTTTTGAATCTTTTTCAGTGTGTCTACCACTACACAACCCCACCGCCTATTGATACCCAAACTCTTGACTTCTCTCCTTAATGTTTGCTTTTTTTTTTTTTTAACGGGGATATCCTCACAAAGGCTGGGATCATGAGCGTGTTTGTGAGTGACGTTAAAGTTACAACATGTGAATAAGGTATGAATTTTACAGCCAATTTCCCCGGTATCAGACGACGTTGTGCACATTTAACCCGCTAAGGAGAGGTGACGCCCTATAAAACAAGTGAGGAATTCCACCAAAACACCGCGCGGGTTTTTGAGGCGCGTGCTTGTGTAAGTAAAGATATGTTCCTATGTATCATTCAAATTAATGTTTTAAAAATATTCGTATATATAACTGGGTAACTTGGGTGGTAAGTGAAGACAACACTAGCTCTGGGGAGAATACCTCTAGATTTTCCCAAAAGAAAGTTTATTCTCTTTTTCGAGGCTGTGGGTCCCCAGTTAGCCCTGGAGAAGGCACTTATATAAAATATGTAAATAGATATATTTCATTAATTATGTTATAATTTTATCACTGACAAGTCAGACCCTTAGTTAGTTTTGATGCAAAATTAAGAATTAGCGTATCAGCAATTAAAGTGAATATATTTACTATTATTATTCTTTCATCATAATTTAAAAAAAACCTTGTTCAGCGCATTTATATTTATATAAGTAAATTTTTAAAAAAAATTTTTTAAGGAATTCGGCTTCTTCGGAGCGAGCTTAAGAGGACAACATGTAAGGCAGACAAGAGGCAAAAAACTAAAAGAAAATATAAATATAACACACATTTTTGCAATTTTGAAGGACAGACGACCTACACAGCACAACCATTAACCACAAAAATAGCCAGCGGTAATTTGGGGAAAATGAGTCTCAATGGCCCGAGCTGCCTGCCTCAACCCCTACCATCCCCCCCCCCACCAACAATATTTCCCCCTTCTTATTCTCATAGTAAACATAGAAAAAAACATACCACAGTTCCGTATCACCTTTTTTAAAGATAAACCAAAATAAAATGATATTGCGTCGGAAAGATACGGAAAATTTAGCAGTAGATGTCAAAAAAAGCGGCCAGTGGACAAATAATATATTCTGATAAACAAGGGCGAAAATTTCCCCAATTACTCGGATATAGAAAGAATTATTAACTAAAAGAAGCACTGGATACAAAGAAAAAAAGGACCATCCTTTGATATCCTTTTTTGATGAGTTCCAATTTTTAAAATTCTGGAGCCCAGCCATAGGCCATAATAAGGTTTGTTGACCCGTCATTTAGAGAACACAAGAAGGCAAATGCTGCAAAACCCAAAAAAAAAAATTGACAGGGTAGATAATGACAGCTTTCTATACAAGAGGAAACAATAAATGGTTATACTCTTCAAATTTTTTCCTGTCATTTAGAATATTGTCCAGTGTCGATGACAACCGTTATGGCAAAAGTTTCAGAGCGGGAAAAAAAACCCCCCAATGGAAAGGGAAGTGCTTTTCACAAAAGAACTCAACAAGTGTGAAAGGAAAAATTTTTTTAGTGCCCCCCTTCACACACAGCCCCCGGGTGTCTTCAAGAGAGAAATGATTAGCTGGTATATGCTTACTGGTTGATCAGGCCATCCCCTGAGAGGCCTGGTCCCAGACCAGGCCTCAAGGGTTTTTATCTCTGAACACCCCCCAGGTAGACTCCACCACCCGGCAGTGTTTCTGTTATTTTTTTAAATTGTTAAATGGTCGGGGCCCCCGGGAATGTTAACAGTGTGTTCTGTACCCACGGCTATCCCTAATTTTCACTGGGTATAATTCACATTTTTTTTTCATAACTCTCACTGCAGTATGTTATGGAAGTGTTTTACATGGGGGTAAAGCTAGCTATATTTCGTGTCATATTCCATCACGCGGGGATGGACTTCACGTAAAGTATTTAAATCTGTCAGCATGAGGGGGAAGACTTCAAAAGGGCAAAAATAAAAGGCTATCTTAAAAAATTTTGTTAAGAATTCAGCATTTATGTGAACTTCAAATTTTTTTTTCAAACAGAGATGGACATGATCTGGGGGAATTACCCCCCACTCTCCAGTACTTGTTGGGGGGGTGATAAAAAAAACCCCCCTCATGGCAGCTAAAAACCCTGTTGCTACCCCGGGATTTCTGCACCATGGCAAAAATAAGCTGAACTCTTAAATAATTAATCTGGCAAGAAAACATTGCCAGAGATAAGGGATACCCGGTTTTTGGGGTCCCGGGGGGAGATACTACTGTGCCCCCCCCTGCCCCTGCCTTATCTGTGCCCCCCCCCCCCTGCTCTCCTCTGTGACCTCCCCCAAAAGGTCTTTTTGTGACTCCCCATCTCCCTTTTACCTCTTCCCTCCACCGCCCCTCCAAACCTTCCTTCCACCCCCTCTGTCCCCCAAAATTTTTACTCTCTCTCCCCCCCCTTTTCCTTCCTTCCAAATTTTTCTCCCCTTTTTTCCCCCGTCTCTCTCTTTTCCCTCTCGCCCATCACTTCCCCCCCGTTTGAACCCTGAATGTTAGTAAAAGAAACAAAAAGGATGACTTACTTTAAGATATTTAGAATACTGGGTTTTGTTAGTACGTGTGTACTTAAAATTTCCCTTAAAAAGACACTTCACAGATCCTCTTCTTCCAGTACTGGCCCCCCCAAGGAAGGGGCCCTTTATGCTGGTGGGGGTTTGATCTAGGGAATTGGATGTTTTCCCGTTCCTTGAATTGAGTCTGAATCCTTCCCCTTTTCCACAGGCGCTGTATAACCCCCATGGGTTTAGCGCTCCCCCATGATTATAATAATTATAATAATAACCCCGTACTGGCTGTACGTGAGCTGTTGAAAAATTTGTTATGTGAAACTGGTTCGTTGTGTTCCACTGTTGTGATTTTTTGTATCCATGTTGTTTTTTTCACTATTTATCCCATCTTCCAAAAAAATTTCCCCCCCTTTCCCCAAATAATGATTCTTTAACTTGCTTTCATTTTCTTAATATGGAATTTTGTCCCCCTTGTGTTCTTCATTTAAATTTTGGGGGGAACTTAGGTAATGACATTTGTTGTTAACGGACTATAAGAAACAAGATTGCAAATATTTAATCGCAACAACTGCATAACCCCGGAAAAAAACTCCTTTAAAAGTGCAGGCATTGTACTTCCCATTTCCAGGACTCAAGTCCAAATAAATCAATTAACTGGTTTCCCTGAACCCCCTTTACACAATGTTCCCCCCGCTACACCCAACAGATCGCCCTGCCCAAAAAAACCCTTCGTCTCCATTCACCCTATCAAAAAACCCCCCACAAAAGTTTTCTGGAAGCCCCAAACCCCTTGCCCACAAAACCTCCCACCCCTTCCCTCCAATTTTTTGGGGGCGACCCCTACCCCGCCTTCCTTCCCCTACAGATTTATACGTCCAAGTCATTCTACTTTGATCCATTCTCTCAAAAAAGCCAAAAAACCCCCCTCAAAACCCCCCCCTTCACCCCCCTGACAAATATTTTTTTGTAACTCCACACCTTCTCCTAATTTCCACATTCCGAATTTTCTGCATAATATTTACACCACACATTGCCCTTTTGACAGGACATCTCCACTGCCTCCAGCCTCCCCCCTCGCTGCAGCTTTGGGGAAACCCCTGCTTCACACCCATAAAAGAGTGTTGGTACCACTATACTTTCGTACATTCCCTTCTTTGCCTCCATGGATAACTTTTTTTTCTCCACAGATACCTAAAAAACCACTCACCTTTTTTCCTTCATCAATTATATGGTTAACCTCATCCTTCATAAACCCATCCGCTGACACATCAACTCCCAAATATCGGGGAAAAAATTTACTTCCATAATCCCTCTCCCCAAAGTGATATCCAATTTTTTTTTATTTAAACCCATACCCTCATCACCTTACTTTATCTATGTTCACTTTTAACTTTCTACCTTTACACACTCTCCCAAACTCGTCCCCCAACCTTTGCAACTTTTCTTTAGAATCTCCCATAAGCACAGTATAAAAAAAAAAAGTAACTGTGTCAACTCCCTTTTTACATTTAATTCCCCAAAAATTTAACCCCCCCCCTCTCCCCAACACCCTAGCATTTATTCTTTTACAACCCCATCTATAAATATTTTAAAAAAACCATGGTGACATTACACAACCCTGTCAAGACCTACTTTTCCGGGGGAAGTAATTCCCTCCTCCTACACACCCTAACCTGAGCCCCCCCCCCTAAAAAAAACTCTTTACAGCCTTCAAAAAATTATTACCTATTCCATACACTTGCAATTTTTGCCACATTGCTCCCTATCCACTCTATCATATGCCTTTTCTAAATCCAAAATGCAATAAAAACTTCTCTACCTTTATCTAAATACTGTTCAAATATATGCTTCACTGTAAACATTGATCTACACCCCCCCTACCCCCCCCTAAAGCCTCCTTGCTCATCTGCAATCCTACTCCTGTCTTACCTCTAATTCTTTCAATAATAACCCTGCCATACACTTTACCTGGTATACTCAAAAACTTATTCCCCAAATTTTTTTACACTTTCTTTTTCCCCCCCTTCCCCCCTTTATATAAAGGAACTATACATGCCGCTGCCAATCCCTAGGTCCTTTCCCCCCTCTTTCATACATTTATTAAACAAAAATCCAACCCCCCCCAAGCACTATCCCCCCCCAGCTTTTAACATTTCTGTCATGATTCCGTCAATTCCAGCTGTTTTCCCCCCCTTTCATTCTACGTAATGCCTCACGCCCCCCCCCCACACTAAAAATCCTGCTCTTCTTCACCCCAAAAACGATGTTGTCCCCCCCTGGCCAGTACATAAATTTAAAATCGCCTCCCTCTTTTCATGACTTTAAAAAAAGTTCCTCAAAATATTCCCGCCATCTACCCCAATACCTCCAGCTCCCATCTACTAACTCCCCTACTCTGTTTTTAACTGACAAATCCATTTTCCCGGGGGTTTCTTACCTTGTTTATCTCACTCCAAAATTTTTTTTGTTTTCAGAAAAAATTTTTGACAGAGCCTCTCCCATTCTTTCATCCGCTTTTTCTTTTGCACTCTCTCACCACCCCACCTTTCTTTTACTTCCATATACTCTGCTCTTCTACTAACACTTTTTTTTTAAAAAAACCCCTCATAAGCTACCTTTTTCTCTTTTATCCCCCTTTCCCTTTTCATTCCACCCTCACTCCTTTTCCCCGCACCCACCCTCCTATAACCACAAACTTCTGCCCCACATTCTAATACTGCTTTTTTTAAAATATCCCAACTCTTTTCCCCAACCCCCCCACTACTCCTACTTGCACTAGCCCACCTTTCTGCCAATAGTTGCTTATATCTCACCCTAACTTCCTCCTCCCCCTTGTTTATAAATTTTACCCTCTCTTACTTGCTGTTGCCATTTTTTTTTTTTCCCCCCTACCTTTTTTTTCTAACTGTAGCTACAACCAAATAATGATCTGATATATCCGTTGCCCCCCCATAAAAAAAGGCCCCCCCCCAAGCCTACTCATCAACCTTTTATCCACCAATACATAATCCCCAAAAACTACTTTCCTTCGTGCTATATCATACCTTGTATATTTATTTATCCTCTTTTTTTTAAAATATGTATTACTTAATACCAAACCCTTTCTCCCAAAATCAATTAATGGCTCCCCCCTTTTCATTTACCCCCCCGGGACCCCAAATTTACCTACTACCCATCCCACCATTTTTACCCACTTTAGCATTAAGATCCCCAACCACAATTACTCTCTCACTTGGTTCAAAAAACCCCCCCCACTCCCCCAAAATTTCCCAAAATATCTCTCTCCTCTACACTTTCTCTTCTCCAGGGTAAACACTTACTATAACCCACTTTTCCTCCAACCTTTTTTTTTCTCCACATAATCCTTGAATTTATACATTTATATTCCCCTTTTTACCTGCCAATAACTGATTATTCAACATTATTGCCACTCCTTCTTTAGCTCTAACTCTATTTCCCCCATCTAATCCCATTTATTTCTCCCCACTGGGGAAATCTCCTACCCCCTTCAGCTTTTTTTTCACTTAAAGCCAGGACATCCAGCTTCTTTTCATTCATAACATCTACAATCATCTCTTTCTTATCATTCGGGGCAACATCCACGCCCTTCAAACATCCCACTTTGACGATTTTCTTCTTCTTCTTTTTTTTAAGCTATACAGGAAAAGGGGTTACTAGCCCATTGTTCCCGGGTTTTTTTTGACTTTTAAAAAGCATGGCTTTTGGAAGGGGGAAAATTCTTATTCCACTTCCCCCCGGATATGAAAGGGAAAAAAAATAAGAACAAGAACTATTAAGATAAAATCAAAAAAAAATCAGATGAGGGGTATACAATAAAATGTACATGTTTTTTGTAGTGTGACCTAAGTGTAAGTAGAAGTAGCAAAACCCCACCTGAAATCTTGCATGTTTATGAGACAGAAAAAAAAACCGGGGAAACCTACCATCATGTAAAACAGTTTCATGTTTCTGTTTCCCGTCACCTGGCAGGATGGTAGTACCTCCCCCAGTGGTTGCTGTCTACCAACCTTCTTCCCAAAAAAGTTGTCTCTTGGGAAAAAATTTCCCCAATTTCTAATTGTGGATTTTAATTGCCCAATTTTTTACTGAAAAAGGAACCAGGATTAAAAAAAAAATATCCCCAAATCCTTCTGGCAAAAGGGGGTTCCCGGCCCCCTTTTCTTATTCTGTTCTCTCCTATGTCAATATTAACCAAAAAAATTTAGCAATATACAGTATTAAAAAAAAAGTTTCAAAAAAAAATTAACTCAAATGTGAAAAAAAATTTTGCAGACTAATTTCTAGCTATGCCCCGGGCCTTTGTAAACATAACCCCCTTCGTGAATTTTTAGAGAGTTGTACTTAATTATAATTTGCTTTTTGTTTTATAATGTGAAGAATTACAGTTAATCTATTCTGGCACCATTTATTTTGTAGGTGGGTTTTAAAATAGTATTAGTGATTAATTTGAATGTTTACTCTTGGAAAAAAAAAAAAAAAGGGGGGGTTTAAACAGTAGTGAAGAAAATACATTTCCAATCAGCTAATTTTTTTTTTTTTTTTAATTATTAATCAAGTGGTCACCTGTGGTCGCATTGTGTATGTGTATTCCTTGAAGTTTACATTTTTGTGTGTGCATTTTGCTAATTTTTTTGCAACAATTTTGCTCTTCCTGATTCTGTGTGCCTGTGTTTCGGGGGGCATGCTATTTTTTGCTAATTTTGTTTTCCTGAAAATATCAAACCTTACATCAACAGACTCTGAAAGATGCTGGGGCCCCCCCTTTTGATTCCCCGCGGTATCGCGTAGACATTATTAGCTGGCCCAAGGGGGGGTTAATAGTGATGCGTACACCAGGCAATGTGACTTTGGGGGACTACGCCAGAATATTTGGCTGGTCACTATATTCTTTTAGGTCTGTGGTTGATTCAGTTAAAATAAAATTTTTTTTTTTAGAAATTACAGTAAGTTGTAAGTCACATTTATGTAGCATTTGATTCTCTTAACAGAAAGTTTACAAATTTTGGGCCCAAAATGGTATTGTAGTCAAAAAATTTTAAAAAAATTTATTCTTATTTTTAACTAAACGAAAAATTAGGTTGCACTGAAATTACAAAAGTAGTATTGAAAAAAACTAAATACATTTCACCACATAAATGGTACTGATAAATTTTTTTTAATAGAAAATACTGCACTCATTTGCCACTTTCAAAATTTACATGAACTAAATGAATACAACTGCCTGGTTGCTGTGCATAGTCTTTTTTAATTTATAAGTAAGTACAGTGGCCCCCCGGTTTTGGGGATGCTCCAAACCGAACTTTTGTAAGTGTATTTTTTAAGTGTTTTTGGGGGTCTAAAAGGACTAATCTAATTTACAGTTGCCCTTTTTAGTAACAAATTCCTTGGTAACGGCACTTGAACAGCATTCGGGAACAAAAACACAAAAATGGGGGGGGCCACTGTACCCCAAACTTTGCCAAATCATTTGATCAGTCAGAATAATGCAAGTTGTCTCACCAAACATTTTTTTTCTAGGGCCCAGTTTCCTACCAGTGATGGCTTTATCACCCAAAAAAGGAGAGAAAATATTGGGTATGTGTGCTGCTCCTGGTGGAAAATCCACTCATATTGGTTTGTTGTTTTTATTCTAGTACCATTTTTTAACACACCCGGGCCCTCTCCCATTGAGGCAGTGTGACCCGAAAAGAAAATTCTTTTCTCAAATTTTTGTAATTTATACAGGAGAAGGGGGTTTAAAAGTCGGTGCCGGGTCACCGGACTGTGGTTTGATGTTGGACTACGTGTGGCCAGCAGTAACAGCCTGGGTTAAACAGGCCTTTATCCACCAGGAGGCCAGGCCGGGGGACTTGATCCCCGAATCCCTCCCGGTAGACCAAACAGGTAGTCCCTTGCTACCGGCATTTTTAAATTTCCTCTTACGACACACACGACAGAGGAAAAATTTTTCCTTTCCCCTGGAGAATACCAATTGTATTATCACAAAAGCAGTGCTTTTGATCAAACAAGTGCTTTCTTCCCCTACCCCCACACCGCCTGTCTCCCACCAAGGAACAATGACCCCAAAAAAAGGAAGCTCGCCATCCTTCAAAAATATTTGTAATGTACACAGTCATCACAGTTCAAATAACCTTCTGATTCATAACTTCTCCAGCCTTCCAGTATGTTGACCCCTTTTGGGTTTAGCCTTTTTTTTAATTTTAATAAAAAATTCCTCAGCCTTCAGACTAACCTCCATAAGACTCAGGACTGGCTAGCTAGTTTCCCTAAATCCTTTCATGAAAGTTATAGTTTTTAGCTAGTGTCATAAACTGTAAGCCACCTGGGTATCATACACTTGTGCCTTTTGTTGGTAGGTCCATCTTCCAAATTTCCTTTGATGTACCTCTGGTGAGTTCCGATAATTTTTCTGCTCCCCGAGCCCGGCCTTTTCCAGGCTCATCTGGTGCTTCCCTGGTCATCCCGGGTGTTGCTGCTGGTCATTGTGAAACAAGTAAAATTGAAAATGAAAATGTCATTACAGCAGAAACTTTTGATTTGCTTTCTGTTAATGGCAGTTCTATAACTGTAGTGTAAGCATGCCTCTAAAAACAGTGATGGAGTGAATGATGATGAAAGTTTTTTTTTTTCGGCCCCCCTGCTTTGGTGTGAAACGGCCGATGTGTTAATAAAAAAAATAAACGGAAAAGTAAACTGTTCCCATCTTGTAAACTCCCATCTTCATACAAACTGCTGTTTAACTTCTAGCTGTTTTCTCATTATTTCAGCTGCGATAATGAGGAACACTGGGATGGTTATCTGCAATGACTTGAACCGTGACAGAGTTTAAAGGGGTTAGTTGGTAACTTTCACCGCATGGGATACCAACTCTGTCATAACCTCGCATGATGGCCGTGTTTTCCCAAGGTAATTATATTTTTTTCTTCCTCTCCCTTCCCTCTTTTCCTTTTCAGCAATTGCTTCTCTGTTTCCCCTTTCATTTAAACTTAAATGCAAGTTTATCTTTCCAAAACTGAACAGCATTTTAGTTAAAATTTCTGTATTTACCTTAAAATTTTGAGCCCCACCCATTCTGTGAATTATAAAAAAGTTTTAAACCCAAAATTTTTAAAAAAATATTTTTTATTTGGCATGTTTCTTTGAAATCAAATACAACAGCGTACAATATTTCTTCTGTAATAGCAATAGCCATTTATAAATCATTTACAGATGTTTGGTAGCATTTATTTGATCCCACTTATTCTCATTAGTATCATGGGGAAGTCCCCATACTGACATCATGGGGAGAATTATCACAACCTACCACAAACATACTTAGATCCTCATGATATAATGCCTTCACCACACCTCATTCACTAGCATAAAGGGGAAACTATAACTACCTCCCAAATCACCACATTCATTTGCACATGAGGATCGCACCTACACAGTCTTCTTTTTTCAACAAGTGGGCCGTTCCCACCAAGGTGGTGGCCCAAAGAAAAAAAAAAGTTTCTCTTTTCTTTAGTAATATATACAGGAGAAGGGGTTATACCCCCCTTTCCCCCGGCATTTTAGTTGACACGCATAGCTTACGGAGGAAGAATTCTGTTCCACTTCCCCATGGAGAACCCACAGTCATTACTGAAAACAATTAAGATTTCCTTAAAGTACAATGTTGAGCTGGGGATGATTCTGGTAGGCAGGAAAAATTGGCCCCAAAACTTTGGGGTGTGGGGTGGCAGTCATGAGGCGGGGGGATGCAAACAAGCCCGATGCCCTGTACCTAGCTGTTAGGGGCTGTTACTCAGACAAGTGACATGGGTAATGTAGACTGACAGGACATCCTTTAAAAAAAAGGGGTGAGCACCATAGTAGTTCAGAAACTGTCTTATGATGTTGCTTCCTAAGCTGAATGCCTGCACCGTGGGGATCAGTCAGACCAGGGGTGAGAAAAAGGGGGGAAAGGAAGAATTTGTTACAACTTACAAATTATTGCTTAAGCCCAAGTCAGAAAATTACATAAAATGGTAAAATGGTGTAGGGAAGCACTAGCCCCGGGGACTTGCATAAACTTGAAGGATTCTCAGGAGAAGTGTAGATTCCTCTCTTGGCTAAGATAAAGAAGAGAAGTACATCAAATTGGTTAAAATTGTCTTGAAAGCACCCATCTCAGACTCAAATAGTCCTTGCAGGTGAGGCAAAAAAAAAAAAAAAAATGGAAATTCCCCCTCAAATTACCACCCCCACCCATCATACTAGCAGTAAAGGAGGTTAAAGTTAAGGTTTTTTTTTTTTTTATAATTTCCACCATGCTATATTGAATCCACCATCCTGTGTGTGTCATTTGTGGAAAACTACCACCATTTTTTCACTTATCTTTTTTAGATAGAATTTTTTCCACCCCACACACACACATAGCATTTCATACCGTTAATAAGCTGAAGAGTGTTAAGTTAATCTATAAAATATATTGTATATCCAATGATAACCCCCCGGAACAGAAACTCGGAAAATTGGTTGATCTGTATACAGGGAACCCCGGTTAACAAAAACCCCCCAAATCGTGCAATTATGAAATATAATATTGTAAGTTTTCTGAAATAGACTAACCTAAATGACATTTTTTTAAGGGGAAATAAATTCATTCGGTAATGGCATTTAGTAGGTTTTTCAATGAATTTTTTCGTTAACCGGGTTCCACTGTATTTCAATCACCTGGGGTTCTCTTAAACCAAAAAGATCCAAGAGAGGCCCTATTTTTTTTTTTAACACGGCTGTCTCCACCAAGGCAGGATGCCCAAAAAAAAACACTTTACCATCATTTACACATCTTTAGAGGGGTAGATATGACAGATCAATTGATCTTCTGAGTTTGTCTCCCTTACACTTTAGCTATTCATATTGTATACTAATCATTATCTCAAACTGCTTCCCCCCTGTCATAGTCTTCCACTTGCTATGTATTTTCACATTTATATCAGCTCTTCTCAATATTATCTCTTTTTTTAGCCTTTCTCTCCCATCTCAAAAATCAGTCCCTCAAACCTTTAAAACCTTAAACATAAAACAAACCATGGCATTGCCACAGTCTATACCATACCTTGTGGTAACTGCAACAAGAAATGCACAGGTGAGACGTCCCCCATCTGGAACTAGGATACAGGAGCAGTAAAAATGTAGAAACACAAGTGATGCCTTTGTAACACAGAGATAGGGCTGCCATCTGATGTCCTGGAAAGGGGCTAAATTTAAAACCTAAAGAAAAAAAAAATGAAAATATCTGGAAGCTGGCCTGATTTGTAAAGAGAACACTAATGAGCAGAACCAGGAAAACCCTCAGCTTAACTAAATCCATAATTTTTTCTACATCAAAAACAATTTAAAAAGCTTCCACACACACATTATGCTGTCCCCTAGGCTCCCCCAGTGTTCCCCGGGCCCAAGCATTAGGCGCTTGCCTAACTGCATGCCACCATGCCGATCTCATAGCTGCCCCCGACTCTCACTTCCTTTTTTTGCAGATGATGCCCGTGCTTTTGACCGGGTACTTCTGGATGCGCCTTCTGGGGGCAGGGGGTTTTATAAAGATGAGCGTGTCAAACCAGCAAGGATCACAAAAAAGACAAAATGTCATTCAGAAAAGGAATTATCTTGGCAGCCATTGATTCTGTACACAAGTTTGATGGTAAAAGTGGCACGTTGTATATTCTACTTGCTCTATCCTGGAGTAAATTGTTATCAGGCTTTATATGCATTTGAAAGTGAAAAATGCTTTTTCCCCTTATGTTAGCCCAGAACCTAACCTGCTGTATAAGTGGGACTGCCTGTATGGACTTTACTAACTGCCATAAATTCAGTGACACCATTGAGTGAATCATTATTTTTAAAAAGGAAAAAAAATATCCAAGTGATTTTTTCCTGATGAATAATTAGACGTAAAGGGCAAATGAGGATATCAAGTATTTTAAAAGTTTTTTTTGAGCCATGGAAATTTTAATCTTTGAAATAAGTCTAACACAGCAATTCATCTATGAAAAATCTTTTTGGAAGAGATTGAATTATTTTAATTTTTTTCACCATTAGGTTGAGGAGAATGAAGCGGTGATTGAATATGCACTCAAGAAAAGAAATTAAGCTGGTTCCCACTGGTTTAGACATTGGCAAGCCGGGGTATGAAAATACAGAGAGAATAGGTAAGTCATTTCATATGTATTTATTTTTTTTTTTTTCTGACATTAAAGGTAGGAGGTCCACTTATTTCCATTTATTTCACTATTTATGTTTGGTTCACATTTTCCAATTTAAATGTCAGTCCAGATGAGGTATGCAAAAATTTTTTTTGTCATTGTACTCTAGTTTCAAAACTCCTAGAAAAACTTTGCCATTCGTATATAAAATTTTTTTTGCAGATTAGACTTCCCCCCTGGGGCAACCCATAAATTTTAAAAGGAGTACAATCATGGCAAAAAGTATTTTGCACACCATTAGCCATGGAAAAGTAGAGTTGCCATAGTTACAGCTGGAAAGTTTTTTTGTAAATTCATGAAGTTCTTCCCACGCGTACAACATGCCAAGAACACTAACCATAAAAGGGAGAGTTTGAAAGTCAATAAGTAATCCTTCTGAGCCCCAGCAGCATTACCATTTGCACAGCAACAATGCTTTTTTATTAAAAAAGTACAATACAAAAAAAAGAAAGGCCTTAAATATCATGAACGGGGGTACAGGCGGCCCCCCCACTTTACAGCTTATCACAAACAGCTTTTTTCAATTATACCCATTCCTTATTTATTCAGACTTCCTACAAAAATATATGCCCCCACTATAAGCTAAAGACAAATATTTTAAGTAATGCATGTACTATACATGCTTTTTTTTTGGTTTAGCTATATTTTTAAACCCTACTGTCCAGACCCTGATCTGAAACTTGTCCCACTGTCCAAGAATTTAAAAAAAACTTACGAAATGGTAGTCTTTTTTCAATTACACTTGTGAATTTTGGGATCAGCGATATTTACGCATTGGTAATTTTGCCCACTTGAGCCCTATTTTAGGCCAATTACATTGTTCCCCTATAATTCTTAACTATTTCGCTAGTATGTGTTCAATTTATCAATAGAGCACAAGGAACCAAAAAATATTTCCCCTCAAAAAAACCAAAAAAAAATTTTTTTTATAAACTCAATAAAAAAAAAATTTAAAAATCGGGATTCATCATCATTCACTCCATCACTTTCTTGCCAGAGGGGGGGACACTACAGTTATAAAACTGCAACATTAAACCCCTCCTTCAGGTGCAGACACTGTACTGTACTTTCTTTTTAAGATGGCAACATGTTTAACCAAAAGTATATAACATGTAGATATATCTTAAGGTTGGTTATCTATCATGAAAAATCAAGTGACAAGATGTATTCAACTGTTGTGAGATCTGTTCTGAAGTTACAAACCAAAAAACATTATATATTTTTGTTTTCCAGGTTTGACTCTACAATGCATTTTGTGCAAGAGAATATATCCCCACCCCCCAAAAATTTGGGGTGGTTTTTTTTTGGAAAACTCAAGAAGCTTGGTGGGGTGGAGAAAACCAGAAGATACTGAGAGCCAAGTCGATTAATATATTTTAAAATGTTTTTAAACTATTCAGATTTTTTTTTCATGTACAATGCAATATACTTTTTTGAAATGTATGTTCGAATATGTTATAAATACACATGAAAATGATATTTTGAGTTTTTTATCAACAAACATGTGGTGCATGGAAAGGCTGTTTGCATCAAAAAATTTTTAGGGGGAAGATAAATTGTAGTAAGCACTGGAATTTTTTTCCCAACACGTCAGCCTTCCCCCCCCAAGGCGGGGAACCCACTAAAGAAACTTTCAACATCATTCAACACTTTCACCATCATTCATAAAATCACTGTCTTTTAGAGGCATGAGACATAACGGTTCAGATGTCACTCAAAACAGCAAATATCCCAAACCCCCCCTTTTAAATGGAGGAATTGTCCCACCTCCAGAACAAGTCCGGCTAACTGGTTTTCCTGAAACCCTTCACAAAATACTACCCTGCTCACACTCCAACAGCTCGTCAAGTCCCAAAAAAAAGTCGCAAGTCATCCCATTTTACTCCACCCCCCAAATGACCAAACCACCTCAACAACCCCTCCTCAGCCCTCTAAAAAATTTTTAACCCCCACCACCTAATTTCCTACTACGAATTCTCTGCATTATATTTACACCACACATTGCCCTACACATGATATGCCACGTTCCCCAGCCTCCCCCACTGCATGATTTACAAACCAATTTTCCACCCATACAAGAGTGTTGGTCCAATACCCTACATTCCCTTTTTGCCTCCATGGATAAATTCTTTGTCTTCAAAGATGCCTTCCCAATCTTTATCGGGGGGAATCAAATCTGTGTTCCTGTTTCCTGAATTGAGCCTGAATCCTTCCATCCCTATCCCCCACAGGTTTTTATAATCCCACGGTTTTTAGCCCCCCATAATTATTATAATCCACAGACCCCCAAATGCACCACCCACCTTTTTTCCTTCATCAATTCTATAGTTTATTTACTTCATAAACCCTCTGCTGACATATCTACTCCCAAATATCTAACATATTTATTCCATACTTTCCCTCCAGGGGATAAAGTGGGTAAGAGAGCTAGAGGGGGAAAGACAGTAAACGAAATCAACCTGACTGCAAAGTGGGGAGGCTGAGAAGTTTGTAAGGGCAAGAGAAACAATGGGAAGACGAGAGTGAGCATGTTGTTTACCTGGGGGTGGAGGGGCCAAACCAAAATGTGAAAAAGCAGGGGAAAAAAAATGTAAACAAAGGCTCGGGGGGAAAAGGTTGCTGAAGGCCAGAAATGAACATGTGTGGAAAAGGAGAAGCCCAGGCAATACGAGAATGACATAGAAAAAAAAACCAAATCTGACGGGGTTAAAATCAGGAGGAAAACAGTATGGGTCAGGTAATGAGGCTGAAAAAGGGAGGAGGGAAGCGACCAGGAAGTATGTAGGGGGCTCAGCTCAGGATTCAGTGAGGTATTCACAGGGAGATAGAGAGACTTTCAGCAAACGGGTAGGGGCACCAGCAATACTGGACACACTGCACACAAAAAGGAGATGGAGAACTGCTGGGGGGAATTGATCCTTGAAGGAGCCCAGATAACATCTTTCCATGGGGCCTGAGAGAGGGAGGATGCACTTTGTGTGCCACTAAACAATCTTCAATAAATCTGTTGGGCAACTACCTGAGGTGTGGAAGACAAAACATAGCCCAAATTTTTTTAAGGAGAGGGGCTGCATTAAACTACAGACCTGTTATGACATGTATAATATACAAAGCTATGGAAAAGATTATCAGAAGAGCGGTGGAACACCTAAAAGGGGGAATGGACTCATACATGACAACCAGCACGGCTTGGGGGAAAAAATTTTACTGGGTTCTATGATAAGGTAATAGAAGACAGAAGAGAGAGGGGATGAGGTAGATGGACGTTTGGGGACTGAAAAAAAGGGTTTTTGGATCCAGTATCACACAAGAAACTAGTTGAAAAACTAGATGAACAGGCAGGAATAGCGGGGGAAAATACTGCAATGGATCGGGGGAAAACCTGGCGGAAGGAAAAAAACATGTTTTTAAGTGATGGGGTGCCGGGGGTGGGTGTATGTGACGAGCGGGATTCCACAAGGGAGTCCTAGTTCCAGTGCTGTTTCAAAAAGGGGGTATGCTAATGACATGACAGAAGGGATAGATTCAAAGGCGTGTCTGTTCACAGACGATGTAAACCCAAGAGGAGAATACAAGTGGACGAGGATCAGGTAAGACTGGAGATCTGAACAGGCTGCATGTCTGGTCCGAAAAAATGGCTCCAGGAGTTTAACCCCAGCAAGTGCAAAGTCATAAAATTTGGGGGAAGGAAAAAGATGACAGCAGGTGTACAGCCTGGGTCAAAAAGGTGCAAAACTCACTCAAGGAAAAGGATCTTGAGACAAGCATCATACTGAGCACATCTGTGGCGCACATCAACCCCAAAAATTGCTGCAGCTTATGGGCGGGGGGTACGTGTATGTACACTGGCCCCCCAACCCATATTGGAGCATGCAGCCCGTATGGAACCCACACCCTGGGAAATCCCGTGGCTTTAAAAGGCTCCCTGCATACAAAAAAGGCTTGTCTGTTGGGCATGTTTCCACACCTGCTGCTCCTGTTCAGTTAGTAAAAGTAGGTACCTGGGTGTTAGTCGACTGTTGTGGGGGACATCCTGGGGGGTTTGGGGTATACATCTGACAAGGCTGGGCTTTGCAAAGGTTTGCAATAAGACTAGTCCCCTAGCTGAGGGGGGGTTTTCCTACGAGGGAGGTTAAGGAAATCACCCTGACAACCGGGGGAAAATAAAAGGGGAAAACCCTTTAGGGACGGGGGAAACCTGTGTCACAAACCTACTGGGGGTTTTAGAAAAGGGGTTTTCAGCGATAAGGCAAAGAGGGGTGGGGGGGATTCATATTCTTGGATTGTAAAAGGCGTTTGACACAGTTCCACACAAGGAAAATTGTGCAGAAGCTGGAGGACCAGGCAGGGGGGGAAAAGGGGAAGGGGGCTACATTGGGGCAGGGAATACCTGTCAGGGAGACAGCAGCGAGTCATGGCTGGCGAGGTTTCAGAGTGGGCGCCGGTGACGAGCGGGGGGTTTCCCAGGGGTCAGTCCTGGGACCAGTGCTGTTTCTGGTATTTGTGAACGACCCGGGCCCCGGAAGGAAAGACTCCCCAAATGTCCCTGTTTGCAGATGATGTGAAGTTGATGAGAAAAAAATTTAATCGGACGAGGACCAGGCAGAACTACAAGGGGGGCTGGGGAGCCGCAAGCCTGGTCCAACAACTGGCTCCTGGAGTTCAACCCCACCAAGTGCAAAGTCATGAAGATTAAAAAAAACCGCAGAGGGGGACAGCCTAGGGGGCCAGAGACTGCAAACCTCAATCAAGGAAAAAAAACTTGGGGTGAGTATAACACCAGACAATCTCCTAGGCGCACATCCCCCAAAAACTGCTGCAGAAAGGGGGGCCCCCCAGAAAACCCCAAGAACAGCTTTCCCGGGGCATCTTAATAAAGAATCGTTCGGGGGCCCTGTACACTGTGTACGTTAGGCCCATATTGGAGTATGCAGCACCATTTTGGGGAACCCCCACCTAGCCAAGCATGTGAAGAAGCTCGAGAAAGTGAAAAAAGGTTTCAACAAGACTAGTCCCGGAGCTAAGGGGTATGTCCTACGAGGGGGTTAAAGGGGGAAACGATTTTACGACACTGGAGGACAGGAGAGATAGGGGGGACATGATAACAACATATAAGATACTGAGAGGAATTGACAAAGTGGACAGAGACAGAATGTTCCAGGGGGTGGGACACAACAACAAGGGGACACAGATGGAAGTTGAAGACTCAGATGAATCACAGAGATGTTAGGAAGTATTTCTTCAGTCACAGAGTTGTCGGGAAGTGGAATAGTTTGGGGTTTTTATGTAGTGGGGCAGGCTCTATCATAGCTTTGGAAAAAGGGGATGATAAAGCTCATGGCGCAGGGGGAGTGCCCCGTGGGGGGGAAATGAAGAGGCGGGGCCAGGAGTTTTACTGACCCCTGCAACCACAACTAGGGGAGTACAACTAGGTGAGCACACACACACACACACACACACACCACCCCACACACCCCACACACACACACACACACACACACACACACACTACTGGGTTCTGGGGCAGGGTGACAGCAGTAAGAAAAAGAGAGAGGGGGGGGGGATTTTCATTTTTTTTTTTCTGAAAAAGGGATTTGACACAGTTCCAAAAAGAAAATTAGTGAAAAAACTGGGGGACCAGGCAGGGATAACGGGGGGAAGGCCCCCGCAATGGATCGGGGGAAACCTGTCAGGAAGACAGCTGCATAAAAGGCCGGTGCTGTTTCTGGTTTTTTGAACGACATGACGGAAGGAATAGACCCCCAAGTGTTTTTTGCAGATGATGTGAAGTTGATGAGAAGAATTCAATCGGACGAGGACGAACTAAAAGGGGGTCGGGGCGGGGGTGCAAGCCTGGTCCAAAAAACCCCCCCGGAGTTAAACCCCCCAAAATTTTAAAAATAAAGAAGATTGGGGAAGGGCAAAGACCGCAGACGGGGGCCCCGCCCAGAGGGCCAGAGACTAAAAAACCCCAATCGGAAAAAATCTTGGGGTGAGTATAACACTAGGCACATCCCCCGAGGCGCACATCAACCAAAAAACCCGCTGCAGCATACGGGGCCTAAAAAAACCAAGAACAGCATTCCGACATCTTAATAATGAATCGTTTAGGCCCCCCGTACACTGTGTACGTTGGGGCCCTACTGGAGTATGCGCACCAGTTTGGAACCCACACCCCCCCAAGCACGTAAAAAAACTAGAAAAGTGCTTTTTTTTGGGGAACAAGACAAATTTAAAGGGGGAAACGACCTGATGACACTGGAGGACAGGAGAGATGGGGGGGGAAAGATAACGACATAAAATATTGAGAGGAATTGACAAGGTGGACAGAGACAGAATTTCCAGAGATGGGACATAACAACAAGGGGACACTTGGAAGTTGAAGGCTCAGATGAATCACAGGGATGTTAGGAAGTATTTCTTCAGTCACAGAAAGGAAGTGGAATAGTTTGGGGCGATTGTGGGGCAGGATCCATTAATAGCTTTAAGAAGGGTATGATAAAGCTCATGGGGCAGGGGGTGACCCAGTAGAGGCCAGTAAGAGGGGGGCCCCAGGGCTTGAGTCGCCCCTGCAACCACAACTAGGTGTACAACTAGGTAAGTACACACACACACACACACACCAAAAAAAAAATACTCTGCCTTGCTCTCTAAACACTATTTTCCTGTTTTTAGTTGTATGTGTTGTCCTGCTGGTGGTGTACCAACCACGATATTGAGGTCACCAGAACCCCTAATTAAGCCTGCCAGGCTTTTAGAGAACCTCGGGAGGAAGTGACGACGTGGGCGTCCGCTTAGAGGCACTGTTGGGGAATGGTGCCTCCGCTGTGGTTTGTGGGGATGGGTGGCACTGTTCAGATAATAGTGAACCCCAAGTAGTTTGTTGGGAGAGTGACACTGTTCATGATAATGGTGCCATCAGTCGTAGTTTTAGGGAAGGGTGGCACTGTTCAGGGATTGGCCAGTAACCCTGATTTGCCCTCTGATACTGCAAGACGGTGAAAAAATGCCAGTGTTCCCAGAATAAATGTCGCGTCTGCGGGAAAAAGCTGCAAAAAAGTCAGAGCAGTGAGTTTGGTGCATCAAGTTACCGGGGTTGTGATGAAAAAGTTGTGAACGGTGAGATGGAAAAATGGTTAAAATGTGATGGACGTCTTTTGTTAAGGGTTAGATGGTGACTAACTAGAGTGAGAAAAGTGATACGCCTCTGTGTGTTTTAACTTTGTTGTTGTCTCTTAAGTTTTTATGGTAGATTAAAATTAGATTAACGCCCTGTATTAGATGAAGCAAAATAAAATATTAACGTCCCGTTTTAAAACAATTTTTTTTCCTAACTCCAAGATGAACTTGCTCAAGCATTAAACTGGCTAGGCTCGACCGGCCCAGGCATAAACTTCCCAGGAAAAAATTTAAAAAAAAAAAACCCCCCTCTCCAACACATAACTTTCCAACATCAGAACTGTGCTCCAGAGCATCAGTAACTCTGCTCACTACAACTAAATAAATTTTAATAGGAGATGCTACTATATAAATCTTGTAGGAAGTTGAAGCTGTATATACACCCCGGTCTCACCAGTCTGACCAAGTTTCGTCATAATTTTTACCAGTTGAAATTTCAGCAGTTAAATTGGTAAGTCACCTCTTGTACGTTCGTATATTACCACCCCGGGGGCCCCCACTGGTTGGTTGCTTCACTGGTTGGTTGTTCACTGGTTGGTTGCTTCACTGGTTGGGCTTAAAGCTAATCGACAACACGGGGTCATTATGGCTGCATATCACCTGCACCACCTTAAAAAACTTTCAAAAAAACCTTTTGATAACCCGGCATGTTTTTTTTTTGTATTTATCAAAAACGGCCCTGCTGTCATAGGGCTGGGCGTCTCAGGTACCCCGGACGAAAGGGTTTTCCCCGGGTTTTCCCTCGGTCGAGCAGGGGCAAGGGGACATTATCGGGAAACGCCTTAAGAAAAATCCGTGTGTGGTAAATGTGTTTCTTTTTCCCTATTTTGGTTTTCTTCCCCCTGATTAACTGCCCTCCCCCAAAACGTTCCAAAAGTTTTTTGTTTTTTCCCCGGGTTGGAAAATTTTGTTTTTTGGAAATTTTTTCTCTCTCTCCTCTTCTTCCTCTCTTTTTTTTTTTTTCTGCGCTTCTTCTCTTCTCTTCTCCTCTCTCTCTCTCTCTCTCTCTTCTCTCTCTCTCTCTCCCCCCCCCACATCTATGGACATCAAACACTAAAAGTGTCATTTTTTGATTTTTGTAACATAACCTCCCAAATTTTAAAAAAAAACCCCTTAATTTTGATTTTGGTCCAATGAGAGCGAAACAAATAAGAAGGTTTACCTAGATTAAATCTGTTTCAGTTATCCCATCGGTGTCAGTATCTACAGTAGAGGGGAACTCATTTCCCCAAAAAAAAAGATATATACAACAAGAGGTTTCGCCTTTAAAAGCTAAGAGACTTTTATTTTCTCTCAGCGTTTTTTATTTTCTCTCAGCGTATATGTCTCAGCGTTTGTCTCTCAGGTATAAAAAAGTTTACTTTTTTTTTTTTTTTGGAATTAATGTTTCTTGCTTAGTAGCGGCCAAATGACCTCTTTTTTAATCCCTTTCAAACCCATTAGAAAACCCAAACCCGATACTGAATTCTTTTTTTTTTAATGGTGTTTAAACTTGAAGTGAGTTTTTTAAGACTGGTGACTGACCAAAGTGAAAAAGATCCTGAAAAGTAGGGGGGGGATGGGGGGGGTGGGTGCCAGGTACGCCGGTGGGGGGGGAAAGAAAGTCCAAGGGAAGAGTTTTGTAGTGTTGAAACAGAAGACAAACTCATTCGAACAAGTGTGTCATATCCGTCCTAATTTTCTGTTCTTCTCTCCGAGTTTCTAACCAGATTTTTGGAAGAAGAAAAATAGATTCTTGGAAAAAAAAGAGCCAGATTCTTGGAAGAAAAAGCCCGATTCTTGGAAAAAAAAGGCCCCGATTCTTGGAAGAAAAGAAGATTCTTGGAAGAAAAAACCCAGATTTTGGGAAAAAAGACCGGGGGTTTTTAAAAAAAAGACCGTTTTGGGAAAGAAAGGGGAAAAAAAGTTTTGGGAAAAAAAAAAAACCCAAAATTTTTTAAAAAAAAAATCTCCGATGGAAATTCCAGGTCTGTTCCCGGTCTTAATGAAACTCTTGTGAACGAGGGACAAAGATCAAAAAAATGGTTAAGCTTGATTCCCCTCTCTGGTGGCACTCTGAATGACAGTCAGGCGCCCCGATCGACACTCTTTTAATAGAACTGGAATGAAACACTCCCTGGTGGACTCTGTCATTCGAGAGGCTGTCGAAAATTTGGGGGGACCAAGTGCCACACTAAATGTCACTCTGAGTGGCTCTCGTCAACACTCTCTGGTGGTCCCCAAATCACACTTTTGCTATTGCCCCCAAATGTCACTGAGTGGCTCTCCGTCAGCACTCTCTGAGAGGAACTATAAGAACACTGTAAAAGCATTCTAGCGGTTTTAGCGGCATTCTGATGGGCACTTCGCTGAGCGATACAGAAATAAGGGATCCACTAAACATTTGTATTCTGATCGGCATTCTATCTGAGTGTACTTCTGAACGGTATTCAGAGGGGACTTTAGGAATTTCATCGGCATCAGCTGGCACTCTACTCTCCCAGCTAGTACACACAAAATCAAAAAGGTTAACAAGTTATCAAGGGAATCCGTTCATTACAGACACTAAATCACTGGTTTTCCAGAATGTACTCTTTTAAAAATACTGGGGGTGATGGCATGATTCAGTACTGTATAAAACATATTGTAGTTGTACTAAGAGGATATCCAGGGATGAGGTATTGTATTAGATGTTACGCAGTTGTGTTAGTGCCTATCGGGACCTGTTTTTATCAAATTGCTTCAGCGTGTTAACAGGACTCCCGGGGACGCTGTTATGTATCCGACCTATTGCAGCTGCCTTGATGTCAGCCCCAATCCCCTGTCAGAGAAGGGGAGATTATCCTAGGTGTATCAAACCCTCCACACTCTTATGTTAACATAGTACCTCAAAAATTTTTATTCCATTGTGAAATAAAAAAAAGTCACTGTAGAAGGTCTGTGCAGAAAATACACGGACGTTAATCTATGCACAGAATGAAAGTAAGCAACCAATTTCTCATTTCTTAAAGGGATGGTGGACGTTTCCCCCGTCCCAGAAGAAAGAGAAACCTTTCTGGGGACCTTTTTGCTCTTTTAAAACCACATCAAAGGCATGGGGGTCATTCAGAGAGTCACTGATTCAAGAGAGGGAGGTGCCTTGGGGCTTGGGGCTCGTCAACCGAGCATCTGAGGTTCCCTTCACTGTCTCTCATAAATTTTTGTTTACCTCTATTCCCAAGGCACTGATAGATAACTTCCGCAAAATTGCTGATGATACTGATAATAAAAAAAAAAAAAATAAATAATAATAATAATAATAATAATAATAATAATAATAATAATAATAATAATAATAATAATAATAATAATAATAAAAAGGTAAACCGTATTTTTAATTTTATTACGTATATCAGAAAGTAAGTAAAACCGAGGCTCTCCCCTGGGCCCAAAAGGGCGTTGTGTTGCTAGGTTCAGTGAAAACCGGGGGACACTTGGGTGCCAACAAGGCACTACCACTCACCGGTTCATGGTCTCTGGCCCCCTTCCCCCCGGACAACTATGGCACTCAGCTTTAATCTGGAGAATGTCTTATGAACCTGAGGGGGGGTGACACTGTCATGGCACTCCTTTTGGGTTTTTGAAAACAGTTGTTTTTTTTTTATTCCTCGAATATATATATATATATATATATATATATATATATATATATATATATATATGTGTGTGTGTGTGTGTGTGTGTGTGTGTGTGTGTGTGTGTGTGTGTGTGTGTGTGTGTGTGTGTGTGTGTGTGTGTGTGTGTGTGGGGGGGGGAAAGGGGTTTAGAGAAAATATATGTTTATTAATTTTTTGCTTTCTTTTACCGCCTCTTTTCCCCACAATTTTCATTTAACGCAAATTTTTTGGGCGAAATTTTCCCAACTTTGCCCCCTCCGGGCCAATCCCCCAAAAAAATGCCCTCTCATTTTTACTTGATAATATTCAGGGACAAACATTATGAAAGTTTTAAGTCAGTTGGGGAGGGACTTGTTCCAGTCCTTTTTTGTCCCCAAATTATTTCTTTGGTTACTTGTTTGCTGGTAGAATTTCCCCCGTAATGATAAATCATTCATTCCACGATTTATTCTTAGTTTGGGTGACCGTCCAACAGTTACTCAACGATTACTTCTTCTTTTTTCTAAATGAGCAGAGCAGTTTTCTTGGTGGAGTTTTTTAAAACTTTAGTTGCTCCCTGAAACAATGGACAGCTGACTGAACTGCATCTTGGGGAAATGAAAAAAAAAAATGTAAGACAAAATAATTCGGACAGTACTCCACCCAATTTGCTTTGTAATAACACTTAACGGTACACCACCAAAAATTTGTTAAAAAACATGTACATACACCACCAACATAAACCCCCTTCTGTAACAAACCCCTAAAAAGGACACCACCCATAACCCCGTTTTTAAAACATTTTTACTCCACCAATCTTGTAAAACACTGTACACAAAAAACCCCCACATAATTTTTTTAAAAACGTTCACGGTACACCACCACATAACTGTTTTTAATAAACTGTACACGGGGCACCACCACATAACTGTGTAAAACACTGTACACGGTACACCACCCCAAACCTTTATAAATAACCCCAAAAACCCAATTTTTCTATTCCTTCTTTCCCCAAAGGAAGAAATTTCTTCTGAACGAGAGAAAACATGTGAAAAAGGCGAATTCCGAAATTGAAAAAATGATATATAAAAATTCACTTTTTAATATTTTC